>OX235279.1:18186691-18242537 GCA_944472155.2 Trichobilharzia szidati | reverse complement strand
CGTCAATGGAGAAATCCACAACACTTAGTTTAAGCCAGCTAGCCAGCCAGCCACGTACGTAGGAAGATGTAGACTGGCTTCCTGACTGGTTGGGGTCCTCGGGATGACGGTAAAAACCAATGAAGGCTGGAAACAATTGGTGACATGCTAAAAATCGTTCTCAATGCCTGGCGCAGATGCATCCACTCCTTGTGACTTACTTATGATTTCCAATGAAACTGTTTTGTTCTTGGTTATCATTATTCCTTTGTCTCACCACACCACTGTTTACTGTCTCTCTATTATGCATTTCTCCTACTTTCTTCTCTTGCTTTGTGTGCTACAAGGAAGGAGTGTGGCGACTTGAACTGTCGCACATATGTGCAAAGTTCTATGTCGAAAACAGACAGACAGACAGACATCATCATTAATACATCCATACATTTGTGTGTGGGAAAATTATCATCGAATCACGCAGAGAATCACAGACATTTCCCTAGTTGTATGTGCTGTGGTGTCATAACCTGTGATTTACAATCCATTAGCACCTCTGACAGAAAAGAGAAGCTGTAATAGTAATAGTAATAATAATAATAATAATAACAGTGAGTTTGTTTTGAAACAGTATTGTCGATTCAGTTTGGAAATTTTAGCATGTTATTATAGATTATTGAATCTAATGTTCTGTTGATGTAGCAGTATGGTGAGGGGAAATACGAAATTAACACAGTTATAACAAAGCTTAATTGATGTTCACACTTACGAGAAAATAAACAAATAAAAATTGAAACAAAAAATTGAGAGGATTATAAATATAAGAAGTTCAACAGCAATGTTGTAAGGGTGGAGGAAATGGTTTATTTAGTAGTACGAAGAAGGTTAGTTAGTTAGTTGCCTAACACTGTTTTCATCACATATAAAGTACGTGCAGCGAAATATGGTACAGTGGAATTTTTATACTTAGACGTAGGTGCATAAAGCCTTCTGAAAAGACTTCCTGTTTTACCTGAGGGGGAGACACAAGGTTGCAGCTGAGGGTGCTGCGGTGGATGCTCACAGTCTGACAATATTCCTTTAGCAAAATTTATTGCATGACATCAAGTGTCTATCAATCAGTGACAATGTCAACGATATGGCTTCAGTCTTCAGAGCTCTACGAAGTATGACATAGTCTTTTTTAAACAAGCAATCCAGGCAAGAATAAGCAGCGGGTGAAAAGTAAAGAAGAAGAATAGGTAAGATGCATGCATGAGTTGACACACCGTAAGAGGAGGAGGAGTAGGGGTTGGTTGAGTTATGCCTGAGGAGTGCCTTAACTTCTTAATGTAAAAAGAACTCAGACGAAATATTCTTTTAGAAATCGCTAAGACATGGAAAAATCAGGATAGGTCAGTAGAAAGAATTAATCCAAGATACTTAACTTCAGACTTGATTTCTATATCAGCATCATTTACGACTGTCTGTCTCTGTCTGTATTCAACATAGAACTTGGCACCGAAGTGCACCAGTTCAAGTTGCCACCTTCCAAATACCACACAAAGGTAGACAAGAAAATGGATGAGTGAAGAGAATCAATAGAGTTTTGACGAGTATAAGAGTGAAACAGAATGAGTAATGGTAGAAAGGAATATGAAAGATTACACGAGAGACTGAATACATCTGCGTAAGCCATTGACAACGATTTTGAGCCATGTCACATATTGTCTGTCGCCAGCCATTGATTCTTAGAGTCCTGAGGGCAGGCCCTAACCATTCAGGAAGTCTGCATCTCCCTATCCACCTGACTCAGTTTAACTGTCAGGGATTTCATGGACTGACGAGGCCATGTTTTTGTTTGGCATCGGTTGGTCGATCGGTCGGTTTTCGACATAGAACTTTGCACATATCTGCGACAGTTCAAGTCGCCACACTCCCTCCTTGTAGCACGCAAAGCGAGAGAAGAAAGTAGAAGAAATGCATAATATAGACAGTAAACAGAGGTGTGAGACAAAGGAATAGTAATAACGAAGAACAAAACAGTTTCATTGGAAATCATAAGTAAGTCACAAGGAGTGGATGCATCTGCGCCAGCTAGTCAACCAGGTAACCATTGAGAACGATCACTTTGAGCCATATCATCACCAATTGTTTCCAGCCTTCATTGGTTTTTACCGTCATCCCGAGGACCCCAACCAGTCAGGAAGCCAGTCTACATCTTCCTACGTACGTGGCTGGCTGGCTAGCTGGCTTAAACTAAGTGTTGTGGATTTCTCCATTGACTTGTGAAGTCATGTTTTGTTTGACCACCGCTGTCTGTTTTCCAGCCTGACTCATCCTATGTCAGCTAACATTGCCCATTGTCGAGGAAGTCGCTGGAAGGCTAGGCATGCGTAACATCTCAATCGATGTAACTGCTTCACAACCTCGTCGGTTGATTCTCCCTCCTATTTACCTAACACTCAACCAACTCCTAACCTCAATATTGTTCACCTTATCATACCACTTCACACGGTAGATAGAACACAGGCAGGCACTTATGATCAAATACAGCTAACCTTTTCATGTCTTCCACTCTCAATGGCCAGGTCTCACAACCAGCCAGCCATAAAGGAGGACGGAGCGGACTGACTGCAGAGCAGTACACACGCCCTTTGATCGATAGTTGGATATCACGTCTACGCAAGAGACGGCGTAAACTGGCGGGCGTATGCGAACCTAGCCCTCTGTATTCGTGCTGATATTTCGTCTGAGATCAACCCGTTGGCACTGGCTGATGGTACTTCCCAAGTAATTGAAGCGGTCAACATGCTCTACCACTTCACTTCCTATTTCTAATCTAGGGGTCGGTGAAGTCCAATCCTGTAGCATCATGTTACATTTTACAGGGGAGAATCGCATGCCAAACATACGAAGATTGTTGCTCAAGGTGTTCAGAAGACTATCTCTAGATTCTATAATAGAGCTCTTGGTTAAGAACAGTATCAAAGGTATGGGGTACTGCTTCTTAATCAATAATTCTACTATACTAGCAACACAAATGAACACACACACAAACACCACCAAAAAAAGTTGTATCGCAAACAATCGTAGAGATTAGCCTAATTCATTCATCATAAAATCGACATATGGGCAGCAACAACACATGATTTGCAATCGGGCGTTAGGGGTATCCACTGACCTGAAATGAGGCAAAAAAAGACAAACAACCAAGAGAGAGAGAGAGAGAGAGATAGAAGAGCGTACAACTTACTTTCACTGCTAAACACAAGTAGAATGATGCTTTTTCCATATGACCCCATGATGATGGTAAAGCGATAGGCGTTTGATGATGATGATGATGACTAGCCGCCGCTTCAACGACAATAGCAGCTGCATCCAATAAGCATTCAACTAGACAAATCACAGGTCGACCTGGTAGACCAATCCAACCGATATCAGCATGACAAGGACAATTTGAAGAAATCAGACCACAATTCATATCAGTCTCACCACTAGCACCACACCACCACCACCTGGAAAGTAATCACCACCACCACCACTGGGCATATTTGAATGAGGCGACAGTAACGGTCTTGAAGGAATAGATCTGTTCCCAGGAGGAGGAGGAGGAGGACAAGGAGAAGTAGGAGAAGTTAATGAGCGGTTATAGTGAACAGGATGCATCACTGCTGCTGTTGCTGCTGCTCCTATGCTATTCCCATTGCTACCACAGTTTGAGTTATGCATAGGTGGTGGTAATGAACAAGAAGAAGCATAGGGGTAAAGCGAAGAATTTGGATAAGGCATATGCTGCTTATTATAATAATAGTAGACATGATTGGTATTCGACGATTGTTGTTGTTGTTGTTGATGATGATGATGATAAGAATTATGAAATGGAACTGGAGAAAATGGTGATGATCCTGATGATGATGAAGATGCTGATGGTGCTGATGCAGACGGGGAACAGTGATTTAAATATTGCTGAGATGTACTAGGAGCAGAAGGGGGAGGGGGAGGAGGTGATTTAAACAAATAAGGGGATTGACTAGACCAACAACAGTTATTATTATTATTCACAGGCTGATGATTAGAACATGATGGACCAGGACTGTGATTTGAATTCGGTGAAAGACCAAGACGCCTAGGCGCAGGCAGAGGCGGGGGAGGAGGTGGGGGAATTGAACGTGAATGATGATTCACATTAATTGGAGGGGAGAGTGATGCTGGACGAGGCGAGGTAAGGCGGCGATGTGAAGGAGAGAATTTGCCATGATTCGAAATAATAATCGGAGATGAGGGCATATTGGCTAAAGAGAGAGTTAAAAAAAAAATAAAAAATAAAAATAAATTACAGTAGGAATGACAAGAATATAAATTTTTCGCCAAATATAGGCCATATATATATGTATATTGTTTCATTGAGAAAAACATGAAGTTAAGGGAAAAGCCAGAAAGAATCCAGACGGTGCCGAGAAGAAACTGCTATCTATGAGTGTTGAATGTAAAGGTGATACCGCAGCTGAGATCCTGAAGAATCGCTGCTTATGCAGATCACACTGAGGAAAGCCTTCTTTATGGCTAAGCTACGTATCAAATTCTACAGCGGACAAATGATCAATAGATGTGTAAAGGATAAACTGCCGCTTTGGACAGACCACTTCAATGTGTGTGTGTGTGTGTTTATAAATTCACCTGCTTGTGTGGAGCTAGTTATATTGGCCGCCCGGACAACTTAGCGAACACTTTCGAAACGCATTTCTGAACATTTACCGACATAATAAGAAAAAGGGACAATGCAAGACAATTACTAGCTCAATTCTCGAGCATTTAGTGAACTCAGGCCAGAGTCGTCTTTCAAGATCATCTACAAGCTGTAATCAAATGGTAGAAAGGGCATCAGGTTTCAGCTTTCGTGTATGGGACGGAGGCTCTGGCAATTCATCAATACAACCCTGAACTCTGTTTACAGAAAAGGTTTCTCCAGTCTCTTATTCTACCTTGGCCTTAACCTCTTCACTAATCGTTCCTTGTAAATAAAATATTTTTTGATTTTTTCTTTTCATTCTACTTTCTCTTTTAGTTAGCTTTTGCTTTAATAATTAATACACTATTATCACTCTCATATGCTCCTTTTGTATATTTTCACACCCTCTTCACGCTTGTTAAATTGACACTCAAATACCTTTATTCTCACTACTCAATAGCAATTTTAACCTTATCAAATTTCTATCTTTTTGCCGTTCAGTAACACGTAATTTACAACTTTTAACTTTCAAGTGTATTGGTGGTTTTGTAAGGATTTTGTTTGATTGACTGCATGGAGAATTTCATCATGACTAGCTGACATCAGTTAGAGAACCAATGGAAAACCAACCAACCAGGGAGTACTGCCAAACTACCGGCTGTTTCCTCTGTCCTAGTTTGGGAGTCTTCACAGCAGCAGTACGCACCTCCACTATGGGTCCCAGTGAGTGGCTCAATGGTCTACTAGCAGCTAGCTCGCTTTGTAGCCAGAAGTTCCTGCGTTCAAACCCTGGCAGTGGGGTGGGTGTGTACTGCTGAACTCTGAAGAGTCCAGTACTCCCCCTGGTTGGCTTACCAATGCTTCTCTAACCAATGTCAGCTGGTCATGATGAAATCCTGTAAAGGAGGGAGGGTGGCACATGCTGATCAGTAGTTATGGTGGTGGACACTAAGGTGAATCGCCCCATTCTGCAGGAACAGCAATATGCAATTTGACGGCTCGAGATTTCTATGAGGGCTTGAATCTTTATCTTGAAAAAGATAATAATGATCGCCTAGACAGATCATGCTTCCACCTTTAAACATATACCATTCGCTCAGCCTATTACTGAGATGCGACCACGTGGGCTCTGCACAGATTTATGGGGCATCTTGTCTCATCTCATTCATTTTCTAATAACGTCTTCACTTGCTCATTATATTCCACTAAACCTAACATTTTATAGCTCTTTATGAATTTGATTCAACTTATTTTATTCCTATTCTCTATAGGGTACGGTTGTGCACCAAATACACAAAAAGGTATGAAATTAAAACAACCGGCTTGTGGATAATTGTATTAAACCAAAAGTGGACAACATGATAGTAAGACCTATAGGGTTGCATTATACATTGCAAATGAACTTTGTCAGCCTAGGGATTATAGTCTCCCATTGTATTTCCTTTATGAATGCATATATTAATGATACATTGCATTTACCTATTTCATTACACTTTAATCATTCACCTTAGCACCTTTACTTTTCTAAAACAGCTTACTATCCCTTGTAAACGTTGTACTTACCTCAATATTAGTTGGTTATCGTATGCCTACAACTACGGGTTGAAAACGAAACGAAGTCGTTTTTCCTGCGCAACCTGGAGGACTACTGTTTAATTCAATAATGATACCACATGGGTCAGACAAAGAGTGTATTTATATGTATCTATCAAATATTTAGCTGTTCAAACATTACTAACTTGTAGACAATCTACTATTTGACATTATATCATATTTGATCGTGCCTGTAAAAATGGCATGCATTTTCATGTAAATTTATGTTTATATGAAAATATACATTATTATTATTATTAACCAATCAACCAAATAATACAATTTTATTGAAGAGAACACACGCTTACAAACTACAAATCCATAGTAATCTCACCTTAACTATATATATAGTATGATTAAATTGTTGCATTAAAAAAATATTTACCTGAGGATATATAACGTGAATTAGAATGCATTCCACCGCCAACTCGAATTCCTTGTCCATTATTAGGCGGTGTATTGAACAGTGTACGACGCGCTGTTAATATATCATTCGGATAATTATTATTATTATTGTTACTATTATTATTATTACTATTACTGTTACTATTATTATTATTATTATTCCAAGACATGTGCGGAGAAAATGTTTGCGGGGGACTACGCATACCCATATTGAATAATGTAGACGTGGCTAATGCAGTTTTCGCTTTAACCGACCGCAATAAACGCTGACTAATGAATACAGCAAGTTGTAGTGCTTGACTTAGATAACCATTACTGCGTAATGCAGCGACACGTAAACACAGTAAGGGGAATGGTTCAGTCAGAGTGGCTGAAAGATCACAATAAGGGCAATGACATTCACCTCCTCCGCCTGCTCCAGGCGAATTAGACTGATATAATAAACGATTATATGCATTCACTCGCCTTGGTGTCACTACTACTGAAGACGGTCGCCTAAATATTCGCCTATCATCACAGTCACTGTTGTTTTATTATTATTATTATCATCCAAAGAAATATTTGTTGAATAATGAGATTGACGGTTGACGCTGGTCTCATTGAGCTCTTCTTCATTTTTGTCCGACTTGATATTATTATTATTATTATTAAAAGACAATAAATGCGTTAACCAGACCTCATCCCATGACATATAACTGACTTCTATTGGCAGCCGGAATACTGAAGTACGACGATAGGCACGAGAGGTTGCTGGCTGTTGGCCACCAGACTGTTGTTGGTGTTGCTGACCATCGACTTCATCGACTTCGGATAATTCATGAATAGACGAAAAATAATGATTAGGAAGTAGATAACAATCATCACAGGGACTTCGACTGACACGTGACCAATTCTGTAGTCGACAACGCCATTGTTTTTTCACTTCAGCACTGCAATCAGGACTAAGGAGTACAAGTGTCCATAGCAGGCACACTTCTTCCCATAGTCGAACAGTCCATGGAGGAGGTTGACTGAACAATGAATGAGAGGAATTATGATTCGATGATGGTGATGGTGCTGAGGAGGAGGAGTTGGATAAGTTTTCACTGGAGTAATTACGATCAGATGTTTGCAGCAGTTGACTATGCGGTAAACGGATTACAGGAGGAATTGTTTGTGATCTATTCGCCATGTTGATTCCACTATTCCGGATATTTCGTCTTGATTTTAAAGGCTGATAGAGAAAAAGAAAAAAAATTGTATGTTTGAAAATTTCATGAATAAATCAGACGTTCAATAACATGAAATACTCAAATATTTTAAAAGCGTTTTTTTTTTGTTTGAAGTAATTACCATAAGTTAAATATGCGTATTGTGTATTTTAATAATAATAATAATCACATATGCATTGGAATAAGAACGGCTTTGTGATTTTATTCAAAAATATTCATTCAGACATCTATAAAACACAAAATATAATTGAGCCAGGAAAGAATATCCCCCTTTCGATAATTTCCTCCTCCTCCGGCTCTACAATTATATGCATATGTCTATATACATAGAATATTCTAGATTAGTAGTCAACAACAATATTAGTGTGTGCTTTTTAAATAGCAATATCGATTTGTAAGGTAAGATCACAATGGAATCACCAGAGTTCATTAAGTTGCTTAAATTATAATAATAATAATAATAAAAATATAGTAGAAAATAGAATATCAACTAAAATTAGGAAAATCCCACAAATATTCAGGATCGATCATTCAAACCTAGATGGCCAAGCGGGTAAGGATAATGTCTGAACCAACCAACCAACACTTCTTTTGGATGCACAAATTAGGCTTGTTAATCTGGATCCCAACACGGCCAGCTAGCCAGCCAGCCTCAGCAATGTATTTAGTAGTCGAACTGTTAAGGCGAAATTGAGATTTGTTTGTTGGTGTTTGCGGTAACTGACCCTGAAAGCCGCCGCCTTGTTAACATCAATCAGTCTTGTGTTCTATATGCACAAGATGATGAGTGAGATAGAATAGAACAGCACTGTGAATAGATTTTGCTTTTTTTCCCTTTACTTAACCAACCAACCACTGTGCAGGAGTGGATGATGTTCGGAAATTCGATGAGAAACACGCCAAATTAATTGTACGGCCTATGCAAGTAAGTAACTGGCTCACTCACTCCACGCAGGAGCAGTTAAATTGGTAGATACACACACACACGAATGCAAAGAGAGAGAGGAGTGGGTGGTTTTGAAGACACAGCGTAATTCAGCAGCAGCAGCGTATCTCGCTGATGTTGTTGTCCCCAAGGAACCGACTGCATTTGTAACAATAAGGCCTTCCTTCATTTTTCGCAACTGTTAGTGTACACCTTGGACTGCTTTGATGATTTTAGTTAGATTCATACATATTTTTTCATCAATAAACTTTTCTGGATAGCCAGTTTTTCACTCAGCAACCGTATCATTATTCACCACCGGATTAGATGTATGCAGCATTCATGAATTGAATACATAGATATCTAGCATAAATAACAAGACTGTTGAAGAATAATCATTTATGAGCTGACATTAGTTAGAGAACCATTGGAAAACCTACACTGGGAGTACTGGACAGCTGTTTCCTCCGTCCTAGTTTGGGACTCTTCAGTAGTACGCACCCACCCGAATGCGGTTCGAACCCAGGACCTTCTGGTTACAAGGCGAGCTCGTACTAAGCCACTGGGACCGGATCCAATGGCCCATGAATTCTAACTTCTGTCAATTCACGCACGACATAGCGCGACCCTTAGCTCACCTTGTCACCAGAAGGTTCTTGGTTCGAATCGCATTCGGGTGGGTGCGTACTGCTGAAGAGTCCCAAACTAGGACGGAGGAAACAACTGGCTGTCCAGTACTCCCAGTGGTAGGTTTTCCAATGGTTCTCTAACACCAATGTCAGCTGGTCATGATGAAAATCCTGTAACCAATCAAAAGTAAATCCCTACAAACCAACACTTGAATATTTATTATTATTATTGTTCCCTTGGGTTCCTAGTGGAACATAGGGCTTCAACTGCACGCCTCCACTCTCACTTCTGTCTTCACCTGCATCCATGTTAGTCCATACTGTTTCAACTCCTCTTCACACAATCTCCTCCATGTCAGTCACCCTTGGACGTCCCACTACTCGCCGCTTCCCTTTCGGGTTCCACTCGAGCGATGGCCTGACGCGCAATGTCACCCAGCAGCGGCCTCCTCAGCCAGTGAGTGTCCAATCCATCTCCACTTTCTCCTGCATATTTGTTGAGCGATTGGTTCTTGTTTTGTTTGTTAGTTCCCATAGCTTCTTGTTTGTGATTCTTTCCGGCCATCTAATCTTCAGTATAGAACAAAGACAGCTGTTGTTGATAAAGGTCTGCAACAGGCTGTTGGAAATATTCTTTGTGACCCGCCGCCAAGTTTCTGATCCATCCGTATAGAAGAACTGACTGACTTGACGTTTGTATTGAAAATCCGAATTTTGTTGTTGAGTGTTGCTGAGTGACGAAGATTTCCAGATTGGTTTCAGGTTTTTATTAATGTGTTTCTCGCCTTCCCGATTCTCGATTTGACATCCTCGCCGTCCGTTCCTCCTGCTGTAGTTGAGACAATGCTCCCTAGCTAGATAAGTGAATGAAGTAACCTCTTTCAAATCCCTCCCGTTGATGGTGATTGGCGCTGGATGTTGCTGTTGTTGTTGTTGGTTGGTTATTTTCATAACCTTCGTCTTGTCTATGTTCACCTGGAGTCAGTCCTGTCTTTGCTGCTTCTTCGACCAGTTTGTCGGTTTTCGCCTCGCCTAGATTACTAGGTCACTAGTATTCTAGCCGGTCCCAAACCAGGATAAAGAAGGAGGGTTGGGGCGTGGTGCTAGCAACTCCACCCCCAAAACTTAACCAAATTGCTACTAAAACTTCAACGCACAAATATATTAAAAATTCTACAAATACAAACTTGAATATTTCATTTACATAAAACTGATTTATAAGATTTATAAATTATCATCATCATCATCGTTTTTGTTTTTACTTACAGGCAGTTTTGAACAGTTCAGTAATTCTTCTGTGATAAGACTTAACAAACGCGGAGCATTTGAATCACGTTTAGCCAATAATTCGCGTACTTTAGCGAACATGGCAGCAATCTGTGTTCCACTTGACTGCATACTGCTACTATTAGTAGTAGTAGTAGTAGTATTAGTCGTATTGATATTGGAGTTATTATGCACATTTGGATCAATATCGAATGAATTGGATAGTAGGTGAAATGGTGAAGTGGAATAATATAGACGATTACTGCTGTTGTTGTTGTTGTTGGACATCGATGATTCTGAATGAAGACATGATTCATCATAGGATCCTGGGGCATGGTTACTAGATGTTGATGATGATGCAAAGTCGAAGTCATTGAATGTTGTATAAGGATTTGTACATGTTGTACTGCCGATAAACAGATTCTGATGCGATGTTGTTAATCGACGATATCTGAGTAACCAGTCTAGACCAACTTCTTCACTGGGAGGAGGAGGAGGAGAGGAGGTATGGTCAGTATCTAGACATGGAAGGAGGAAGGAAGCGAGAGAGAAATGATGAACAGATTAACAAAGATAGGTTAAAAATTTTGATATGCATTTTGCATAGGAAACAGTTTAAAACACACATCTATGCTACACATCTATGTGCAATTATCAATTCAACTGCACCTGCGGTGACAGTTATGTTGGGAAGTGAACTGGTAGAGCACGTTGACCACTTCACTTACTTGGGAAGTACCATCAGTCAGTGCAAACGGTTTGATCTCCGACGAAATCTCAGCACGAATACAGAGGGCTAGGTTCACATATGCCAGTTTGCGCCGTCTTTGGCTTAGTAGACGTGATATCCAACTATCGACCAAAGGGCGTGTGTACTGCTCAACAGTCCACTCCGTCCTCCTTTATGGCTGGGTGTAAGACCTGGCCATTGAGAGCAGAAGACATGAAAAGATTAGCTGTCTTCGATCATAGGTGTCTGTCTGCGTTCTATCTCCCGCGTGAAGTGGTATAATAAGGTGAGCAACATTGAGGTTAGGCGTCGAGTGCTAGGTAAGTAGGCGGGCAAATCAGTCGACGAGACTGTGAAATTACATCGACTGAGATGGTTAGGACATGTGGTACTCATACCTAGCCTTCCATCGCCTTCCTCGACATTGGGCAATGTTAGCTGATATAAGGCCAGGCTGGAAAGGAGCTAGCGGCGGTCAAACGAAAACATGGCCTCATCGGTCAATGAAGTCCACAACAGTTACTCTTAGCCACGTAGGAAGATGTAGACTTCCTGACTGGTTGGGGTCCTCGGGACGGTAAAAACCAATGGTTGGAAACTATTGGTGACATGGCTCAAAATCGTTGTTAGTGACGCAGATGCATCCACTCCTTGTGACTTATGATTTCCAATGAAACTGTTTTGTTCTTCGTTATTACTATTGCTTTGTCTCACACCTCTGTTTACTGTCTCTATTATGCATTTCTTCTACTCTCTTCTCTTCCTTTGTGTGCTACATGGAGTGTGGCGACTTGAACTGCCGCACATATGTGCAAAGTTCTATGTCGAAAACCAACCGACCGACCGACTACTACTATACACAGCCAGCGTGTCACCACTGAACATCTCCCATCATCGTGGTTTAACAAAGGACAGACAAAAAACAATCCGTAGTTCAATTTTGTCACATTTAATTGATAGTGGTCATGTTGCGGTGGTGGAGAAAACGAAAGCTTTCAAAGTAATTCCTCGTATCCCTCACTGAATCTTTCCTCCAATAGACTTTGTATTCCTCCGTCTACTGCACACACACACACACAGCTGAGGCGGGCGATAGGCATTCGAACAACTATTAAAAACATAAACTATACGCATTCAAAAGAAGTTCGTACACGGCCATTATCCCTCCGACCCTTGTTGGTCTATTAAGACGACATAACCAACTAATGACTTCTACACCAACACCCCTTACTTACTTATATTTTCAACCCCACTCTCTTATCATCCCTTAATCTTATTATCACATCTTCATTAAAAACGTGTTTCATTTACTTCGCTTACAATCAGTCTAGCATTACTTAAACGGTTCATTGGTGTTTTTCTTAGCCTTTATCGACTACCACGTCTACGTGAACCATCTTATTATTCTACAGATAAAAAACGCCATGATGATTGGTTTATATTTGAATTTTTATTTGTTAGGTTATGTATGTTGGCATATTAGAGTTAATTCTTATCCTTCTGTCTATACTGATAGCAACAGTCTACCAGGATTGATTTGAATCTTTCTAGGTCTTCATCAGAGGAGGCGCCCAAGTCCCCTGTTTGTATATAGAAGTTCTCGAACTGTACTTAGGTCCTAGAGATAACGCTTCAAGTTGTAAGTAAAATGACTTTAAAACGACATGTACTTAATCAGCTCGAATCAATACAGTCTGACATCATACAACTGGAATTAAATATATATATCACAACGGAATTATGCACTTCTCGACCTTCCAGAGGATATGAGACTACAATTTATGGAATATGTGTCGATGAAATCGCCGAATCTAATTCCTCAAAAAAAGGAACACAACTGATGAAAGGCTTAGAAAGCCGAACTCTCGAATGTAGATTTTGCTGCTAATCCCGAAAGGTACGTGCATAACTTTTCTAGCGTGACTCTTGACAAACTACAACTTGAAGCGTCATCTCTAGGACTTAAGCTTTGCGATTTTCGTACGGAGAATAGTCAGATTGACACCGATGTACAGTTGGAGAACTTCTATATTAGAGTTAAAAGCCTGTGTGATGAGATCTGTCTAGTTGAAAAAACAACAATATTGTTCACTTAAGCAGGGGGGTTGTTCTAAATTTTACTATGGGAATATTGAATATATATTAAAATAATGAAAGATAATAATCTTGACAGGTTTTACATTGTTTATTTATTTATGCAACACACAACAATAGAAGATGCAAACAACAATTATTGTGTGCACATTTGTATGTTAAAATAGGAAAAAATAAATAAACAAATTCACCAGACACATAAATAAAATGAATAAATGAATGAATGAATACAAACTGTTTAACAAGTTGAAACATTAAAACATTAAAAATACTCGGCCCATGTTCTAAGCGACAGAGACAATGTTAAGTGCGAAACCTATGACTTGCTTTGTTGTTAATAACATAATTTTAGGCTCTTTTATTTCTCTCTTATTTTGTATTCTATAGTGAACTCCTTCTTAAATACACTTAGCTACCTAAATTATTAACATTGGCTTACTACTTTTTTGTACTTTACTGTATTCCTTCTTTTGTGTATCTACTGGTTCCGACTATATCAGCACTATGAGTAGTACAAAAATTGTCCTGTCATTAACCATCATGTAACTATTAGTTTTGTGGTTGTTTTATCTTTTTTTCGGCAATATTAAACTGACAATCATTGGTTGTGAACGCCATTATCACCACCTTAAAAAATTTTGTATTATTCAGGATTACTCACACTACCACTACAAACACTGCATTAGACCTGACAATAAAAAACAAAACAACAAACCCTGAAATGTTATTTTATGAGTGTTTAGTGTTGGTTGTTTCAACCAAATTAACTGATCATCTTGGCGATAAACATTCTTAAATATCATTTCATAACTTCTTGTATGACTATAGCTTTACTGTCACCATGCCATGCATAATCATATCATAGCTTCCACTACCCAATACTCAGTTATTATTATATGATGTTTATTTTCCTTTCTACTTCTTGGTATTTTTTCGCATTTATAATTATTTTTGTGTTTATCCTGTGTTTTATTGTATTTTTGCTGTTGGTGTCTTTATATTTATTTTTTGAAATACTCCTTTTAAATGTTTGATAACATTAGATGCAAATATTGTAGATATGTGCTGAAAATTCCACACTGTACCACTAGTACTATTTCTGGAATAAAGCAAAATTATTATTATTATTATGTCACTACTTCATTGTTTCACTCCTCCCCCTCCCCCCTATGAACAGTTACCAGCTTCCATGGAGGATTTCATCATGACCAGCTGACATCAGTTAGAGAGTCACTGGAAAATCAACCAAGGAGTGAGTACTGGACAGCTGTTTCCTCAGTCCTAGTTTGGGATTCTTCATCAGTACGCAGCCACCCCACTGCCAGGGTTCGAACCCAGGACCTCCTGGTTACAAGACCAGCGAGCTAGCTCGTAGACCATTGAGCAGCCACTGGTCATAATGAAATCCTCCATGCAATCAAACAAAATCTCTACAGAACCACCACTTAAAAGTTACCAGTTTATTAATTTTTTTTTATCCCTTTACGTTTTAGAGTAGAACATACGGCGCCAAGTTAGAGCTTTGAAGTTATAGTGTTACAGTGATTTTATTTTCACAGGGTGGGTCTACCAGCCTCACCAGCCTCCAACCTTTTCTTCTTTACCAAACTTACAACCCAATTGGCTTAGCAAGTGTGTGGTTCACCAACAAGATCTGGTTAGGAGATGACTAGCTGAGTTCACATACTAAAATGAAGTGTGGCAACTCGAACTGCTGTATATCGGTACGAAGTTCTACATCGAAACCAACCAGCCAGTCAGTTACAGACTATTCCATATTAGTTTGTTTATTAGATGGATGTATCACATACACAGTCAGTCAGTCAGTGAGTGGAACAGTATTAGTATTTACTGGATGACAAAGTTGTTTCGAACACAATTCATAATCATATCACCAATTATAATCACACGACTTCGAAACTTGAGTTTTGTTTTTCACTGTACTTAGAACACAGGATATAGATAGATTTTTCGAACACATTATAACTCAAAGATGGCGGCAATTCAATTCAATTCATTTATGATGAATTGGAAAGTCAGGAAGCGGGGGAGCTGCTAATGGTAGACTGCAGTGTAAAAAAAGGAAAGAAGATGGGAAGTTAAACACACACTAGTGTGTGTTTACACTGTTAGCTCACTCATAATCTTGTGTTTTCTACTAAAGACTTAGGCAACACATTGTCTAATACAATCGAGGTCACAGTCGTCTTACAAATTAGATCACTCACCGCTTTGATTTCTATTATTAACAACACGACTATTGTTATTATTATTATTATCCAATGAAGATGAAGAGTTGGGATGTGGTCGATGTGAATTGTTTGATCGTTGTTGCATAACGCCTGATGGAGGAGCTGATGCAGAAAGCTGGGCGCCCGACTGACCACCACCACCACCAGACGGCAACCGTATATTAGGTGGTGAGTTGTTATCACCTCCATATAATCCTCCAACAAGTGTAGCATTATTGGCTAGATTAGTCAATTCAGCACGAAGTTGTTCACGAACACCAGCTTCGTCAAGATACCATGCAGCTACTTCTTGTAGGCTCCCACCAGCGGTTGGATCAGGTGCGCCTATATAGAGAAAGGAAAAAAAAGTATTAGAATATTTGTGTACAGTATCAGGTGAGCATTTCAAACAGACTTCAGACCAACGGAAGTGAAGGGCTTTTGGAAGTGTGTGTGGGCGCTTGTTACTTCCCGGCTGCCCACACTAATTGATTAATTCTTCGGGTACGTGAAACAGGATTAGTGTTGCCACTTTCCAAATAGCATACAAAGGTAGACGAGAAGATGGATGGGTGAAGAGAATCAATAGAGTTTTGACAAGTATAAGAGTGAAACAGAACGAATGAGTAATGGTAGAAAGGAATATGAAAGATTACACAAGAGACTGAATACATCTGCGTAAGCCATTGACAACGATTTTGAGCCATGTATGTCACCTATTGTCTGTCTCCAGCCATTGGTTCTTAGAGTCCCGAGGGCGGGCCCCAACAACAGGAAGTCTGCATCTCCCTACCCACCTGACTCAGTTTAACTGTCAAGGATTTCATGGATTGATGATGGCATGTTTTTGTTTGGCATGGCACCACTTACTTTTTTTCCAACCTGCACCTACCGATATCAGCTAGTAATGCCCGTCGGGAGGGGGAGGCGATGGTTAGGCATGCGCAGCACGTGACCTAACCATCTCAATCTATGTAACTTTACAGCCTCTTCGATTGATTTTCCCTCTTTGCCCAACACTCTACGCCTAACGTCAACAGTCAGGCTTCAGACCAACAGTAGCCTTCGTTTCTCATACTGAGGATGATGAGATGGCCGACCAGAAATGATTACTGACAAAAAAAAGAAGTCTGTAAAAGAAAAGCAAAACCCCAACCAAAAATCGATTGTCCAACAACAAATATATGCCGAAGGAAAATGCAGATGGATCGGACACGCGCTGAGTAACAACACATCACGCTACGCTCAAGGCTCTCGAGTGGGACTGGATTAGAAAAACGACGATTTGCGCTGTGGTTCAATGGTGTGACATCGATAAGACCGTAGTATATAATGGGGAGTCAGTCGTGAAAGCCGATAGGCAATTAATTGTGGAGCCAGCTTACAGGACTGCAGAGGAGAATAGCGTGAAAGAGATATATCCTGTTGAATCCCTACGTTCTTCTCGGAGCCTAAAGGAATAATAATGACAGTAATAATAATAAAGACTGAATGCTGCTGTTAGAAAGACTTTTTATGCAGCTAATATCATAATAATAGAGAAAATACATTAACTATAAAAATGACAGCAGTATCATCCAGTCAACACCTATCGTATATCACTTGATTGTGACACTTTGATTAGTGACTTTTGTTTCTCCCTTTGCTCGTGTTCCACTCGAGCAATGGCTTGTCTAGTGATGTCACTCACTTGATGGTTTGTTTTCTCAGAGTATGACCAATCCAATCCTATCCACCTCCTCCATTTCTTCCTGCTTATTTGTTGCACAATCGGTTCCTGCTGTGTTGGTTGGTTCGCTCATTGCCAAAGATCCCTCCCTGTTGCTGATCTTTTCTGGCCGGCCGGCCGACAATCTGATCTTGAGTAGTATTGAGCGAAGACAGCTAGCTAGCTGTTGATCAAGGTCTGTAGTTTGTTTGAGGTGCTCTATGTGACACACTGGCCAAGTCTCTGATCCGTATGATGAGTAGCACTGACTGACTTCACATTGGAGTTGAAAATCCGGATCTTATTTTCATTATTTTCTTGCTGAGTAGTGCTGTTGACAGCAGCTTTCCCGATCCTCACTATTTTGATATCCTCGTCAGTTCCGTCCTCCCTATAGTTGAAACGATGCTTCCCAGGTCGGTAGGTAAAGGAGGTTGTTTCTCTTCAGGTTCCTCCCATTTACACTGGCTGATTGTTGTCTGTTGTTGTTGCTATTGGTGGTTTTGGCCAGGAATCCTCATCACCTCTGTTTTCTCTATGTTCGCCATCACAATACACCGATTCGATTACTTTCTTCTTCTGGGAAGAAGCTTGCATAGGTGGCAAGTGTCTTTAGAGAGTGATAATAGGTGGTAGACACAGGCTGGATTTAATGAAACAATGAAACAACATATTGATTTTTTCCTTCCTTGTTTTTGCTATTATCAATATTATCATTATTCACCCATCACACATAGGAAACAAATAGAACAGAACATTGTGTGTTCGGACGAGGTCATCGCATAAATCATATGAGAACATAGGGAGAGAAGGATTAGAAATGGAACAATTAAATATATGGGATCGAAATTAGTCGTCGCAGCATGATTAGATCTATAAAAAAAACACGTGTTTACACACAAACACACACATACACACAAAGTTGAGTGGGGGTGAGAAAAAGCAGAACCACAAATAGACAGATTGCGATTAAAAGTATGGTGGTGGTGGTGAGGGCCCTGTGAGAGATGATCGATGGCAAGAGAGAGAGGATTTTTGTTCAAAACCCACAATTCTTTGTGCTTTGAGATTATACAGTTGCTTTTACGATGAGTCATAAAACACAGAATTGTTCAGGATAAGCCTGAACATACAATGATAATCTCGGACGTGCCTCACAGACATACGTGATAAACACATAGAACCACACACACACACACACAGTGTGGTGCACAGGGATTGTTATTAACCATAAAATTAATCTGTTTCCCATCTTAGCAAATTTAGCATAATGTTGATTATTATTATTATTATTATTATTATTATTATTATTACTAGTTTTCTATAGTTTGGTTTGTAAGGGTTAGTTTTGTTTTGTTTTACGAGTTGATCATGGATTGATATCAATCAGTTAGAGAACTATTGAAAACCAGCCACAGGGAGTACTGGACAGCTAGCTGCTTCAACCTACTTTGGGAATCATCGGAAGTACGCACCACCCACCACCAAGATGCCAATTCGTGATTTAGCGCGACCCCAACCACTATCGTAGGTGGAACATCTACCCATCCTCACACACGACATCTGGATGGACCTCACTGGTCACGACTTCTCACTAGAACTGACTCACTGCAGGAGACTCCATCCTGTAGCAAGTCACTAGCGAGCATCAAACTAAACTATAGAAAATTAATCTGATGCTCGCTAGTGACTTGCTACAGGATGGAGTCTCCTGCAGGAGTTCTAGTGAGAATGACCAGTGAGGTCCATCGAGATGTCACGTGTGACGATGGATATCCCACCGACGACATTGGTTGGGGTCGCGCTAAATCACAAATTGGTAAAGGTTAGAATTCATGCACTGCGTGGCCACTGAAACATGTCCCAGTGAGTGGCTGAATGACATACGAGCCAGCCAGCTTGCCTTGTAACCGGAAGGTCCTGGGTTCCAACCCCTGTGCAGCGAGTGCGTACTGCCGATAATTCCCAAACTAGGCTGATGAAACAGCTAGCTGTCCAGTACTCCCGGTGGCTGGCTTTCCAATGCTTCTCTAACTGATATCAATCCGTGATCAACTCGTAAAAACATAACTAACACTTTTACAAATAAAAATGACCTCCAGTATTATTATAGCAAAGTAATTGGTTAATTGGTTATTCACTCACACCGCTCTCTCTCTCTCTCTCTCTGAACAAAGCATCGATTTTCAGGCATACAGACACACAGAAACACACACACACATCCCAAATGAGGCAAATTCGCAAAATATTATTATCATTATGAGATTAATTAAGCACGACGCATAGTTTGTTGTCAATCACGTACCAATTGTACAACACACTACTACTCTGTGCACATACAGTAAACTTCGTGCAGTAAATTTATTATTATTATTATTGTTCCCTTGGGTTCCTAGTGGAACATAGGGCTTCAACTACACGCCTCCACTTGTTTCTGTCTGGATCCATGTTAGTCCATTCTGTTTCAGCTCCTCTTCACACGATCTCCTCCATGTCACCCTTGCACCGACGTCCCACTACTCGCCACTTCCTTTTCGGGTTCCACTCGAGCGATGGCCTGACGCGCAATGTCACCCAACGGCTTCCTCAGCGAGTGTCCAATCCATCTCCACTTTCTCTTGCATATTTGTTGAGCGATTGGTTCTTGTTTCGTTTGTTTGTTCCCATAGTATCTTGTTGGTGATTCTTGTTCTTTCCGGCCATCTGATCTTCAGTATGATGCTAGCGAAGACAGTTGTTGTTGATAAAGGTCTGCAACAGGCTGTTGGAAATATTCTTTGTGACCCGCCGCAAAGTTTCTCATCCATCCGTATAGAAGAACTGACTGACTTGACGTTTGTATTGAAAATCCGAATCATTTTGTTGTTGAGTGTTGCTGAGTGACGAATATTTCCAGATTGGTTGTTTCAGGTTGATCAATGTGTTTCTCGCCTTCCCGACTGTCGATTTGACATCCTCGCCGTCCGTTCCTCCTGTAGTTGAGACAATGCTCCCTAGCTAGATAAGTGAATGAAGTAACCTCTTTCAAATCCCTCCCGTTGGCACGGGTGATTGGCGCTGGATGTTGCTGCTTCTGTTGTTGTTGGTTGGTTGGTTATTTTCATAACCTCCGTCTTGTCTATGTTCACCAGGGATTTTGTCTGACTTGGAGCATCCACCACAGCACCCTCAGCTATCACCTTGAATATCTCCTTAGGTAGAACAAGAAGTAACTTCAGAAAACTGTATGCTCGCACGTCTAAGTATAAATATCCTATGATACCATACTTGGCACGTATTCTATATGATGAAAATACTGTCAGGCAAGAATTAACTAACCTTTCTTTCATCTAGTAAATAAACAATTTCCTCCATCCATCCATCCATCCTTATATACCTTCAAGTTTTACTTTCATTATTTCTATTATATTATTTATGGTCCTGTTGCTTCTTTGTTTTACGCTCATAATTGCAAACACCAACTTATCTCAATGACTGTTGTAATCTTTGTTTTTCCCCCCTCACCATATCATGTAGAGAGAACATTATATTCAATGTGTTTCTAACCATGCTAGGATTTCTATACCGCATCGAACAATAACTGTGTGAAACAAGCCCACGGCAATTTTCACTTGTATTATTATTATTATTACCTTAGCTGTTATCATTATTATTATTTCCACTTTATATGCTGCATGTTTTTGACATTACCCCTATTGTAAGTGTGGAAAAATCTTTCTGTGTGATTAATTTTATTTATAATTTGAGGAAATTAGATGCAGGATATTGTGATCTTCCATGCTGAAAATTCCATTCTGTATCACAAGTACTGTTTTTGGAATAAAGTAAATTATTATTATTATTATTAAACGATTTTCAACAGGGTAAAGGAAACACGCGCACACCCACACCATCTGTTCAGGAAAATATTAACCGCATACAGGAGATGGGAGATTTAACTTTTTAAAAAATAAGAAGTTCGTCTCATCCAGAAAAAACAACGAAGGCAGGCGATAACGCATAACGTAACACATAAAACTTTACCTGAAGTTTTATTGATAGTTGATTCCGGTTGTAGTAACTGATCGGCGAGTCGTTGTGCACTGGGTAAAATTTTATTTGGATGTGAAGCAATCAGGTATTGAGCAAATTTCTGTAGTTGGCTACGACTCATGCATACCAGGGCATCTTTAAAATGGGGAGAAGAAAAATAAAGAAACCGCATAAAATCATAATAATAATAATAATGAAAGTTCTCTAATGATTCTGGATGTCTTACTTACTAAGTAGGCAAGAAGATGGGTCACTTGGGAGAAGCGTGTATAGAAAAAGCATATTTACAGGGCAATACACACACTTCATTAGTTACGTGCCCATTAAATATAAAGAAGAAATGTTGTTAAATGTCTCACGAGCAGAGCAATAAAGATGATATGTACGGATGACTTCTTACAAAAGGAATTTGAATATATATATTCATGATTTCTTGACGGAGATGGACTGGCTGTCCGAGTAGTTTCATAAAGAAACATATGAAAACATCAGAGAGAAAACCTGAGACTCTGACTGCACGTAAGAGACCCCTATTTTATTAATTTACAATTTTTTTACGAGTTGATCACGGACTGATATATTAGAGACATTGAAAACCAGGAGTATGGACACTGCTTCATCTAGTTTGGGAATCATGGCAGTACGCACCCACTGGGTCAATCCAAAGGCAAGTGGGTGCGTACTGCCGATGATTCCCAAACTAGGATGAAACAGCAGCTGTCCAGTACTCCCTGGTTTTCAATGGTTCTCTAACTGATATCAGTCCGTGATCAACTCGTAAAATTTACAATTTAATGCTGACTTGTCTCTGTCAAGTGAGATTTTATTCCAGAGGCTTTCCAGGAGTATACGGAGAACGTTTTACGTAGCATACCTATGTGTTTGTCGTTCTCTAACCGACGAATGATTGCGACACAAACGAAGGATAACCTAGATAGATAGAGATTTGCCACTCATCTATATGCATTTATCAATTCAACTGCATCTGCGGTGATAGTTATGTTGGGCACACTACTACTGCTAGACAGCTTAGCCAGTCAACGTGTCACCACTGTACATCTCCCATAATCGTGGTTTGGCATATATATATATATATATATATATATATATATATAATCAAAACAAATGATTCAGCGAAGAGACTCTTTTCAACAACGAATTTATCATCAAGCTGTACAATCGTATATACACATATGGTTTTTAAGAAGTTATATCCGGTGAGGGAATTGAATCATAGGTCTGAGTGAATGCATAAAATAATAATAATAATATGAAATGCAATTAAAACTAAAATGTTTGTGATTATAATCGTAGTTAAATGTCAAGTGGCAAAGCAAATTAACGTCATATATAGAATAATTCATAGGATGGATAGAACTTGGTGATATTATAAACGGTCTGATCAATGAAAGATATATATACTTTGGCTTCCCCGTGACTTGCCGCCGCCTTCTGCTGTTACACACAATGACATTAAGATGAGAAAAAAAATATGTGTGTGATAGATGCTTCAATAGCTTCTTGAAATAAAACGGACACACACACACACACCTATATGCTACTCTGTGATATATAGGCCTCCAGAATATCCTAAACCCGCATCGACTCTTCATTTCTTAAGGATACTAGACACAGACATTTCAGACATATATCACATTTTATTTTTTATCCCTTTTTTTGAACGAATAACCAGCGTTGACATGGACTACTAATATGTCAGATTTAGATTTGAGTAAGCCTAAAACGCCACCTTCTGAACAAACTGCAACTCTACGCAAAGCATGGAATGGCAATCAAACCTCTGCCTCAACTTCTTCATAGACTTTGAGAAGGCCTTCGACAGCGTTAACCGTGAAGTAATTTGGAAACTACTCGAGTACTACGGCGTACCCCAAATATTCATCAACCTTATTCAACAGCTGTACGACAACGGCACATGTCAAGTGATCCACAACGGAAAACTCAGCGAAGCGTTTGGAGTAAACACAGGAGTCAGACAAGGGTGCTTATTATCACCAATGATATTCCTAACTGTGGTGGACTGGATTATGCGTCAGACAGTAGGAAACGAGAAGACAGGGATATCCTGGACCGACGTGAAGAACCTAGAAGACCTGGATTTCGCGTGTGGATGATTTATGTTTGATTTCACACAAAATCGAAGACTTACAAGCGAAAACCGACAAACTGGTCGAAGAAGCAGCAAACACAGGACTCCAGGTGAACATAGACAAGACGGAGGTTATGAAAATAACCAAACAACCAACAACAACATCCAGTGCCTATCACCATCAATGGGAGGGATTTGAAAGTGGTTATTTCATTCACTTATCTAGCTAGGGAGCATTGTCTCAACTACAGGAGGAACGGACGAGGATGTCAAATCGAGAATCGGGAAGGCGAGAAACACATTCATCAACCTGAAACCAATCTGGAAATCTTCGTCACTCAGCAACACTCAACAACAAAATTCGGATTTTCAATACAAACGTCAAGTCAGTCAGTTCTTCTATACGGATGGATCAGGAACTTGGCGGCGGGTCACGAAGAATATTTCCAACAGCCTGTTGCAGACCTTTAGCAACAACAGCTGTCTTCGCTCCATACTGAATATCAGATGGCCGGAAAGAACAAGAATCACCAACAAGATACTATGGGAACAAACAAACGAAACAAGAACCAATCGCTCAACAAATATGCAGGAGAAAGTGGAGATGGATTGGACACTCGCTGAGAGGAGGCCGTTGGGTGACATTGCGCGTCAGGCCATCGCTCGAGTGGAACCCGAAAGGGAAGCGGCGAGTAGTGGGACGTCGAAGGGTGACATGGAGGAGATCGTGTGAACAGGAACTGAAACAGTATGGATTAACATGGATGCAAGTGAAAAGTACAGCAGAAGACAGAAGTGAGAGTGGAGGCGTGCAGTTGAAGCCCTATGTTCCACTAGGAACCCAAGGGAATAATAATAATAATAAAACGCCACCACCACCCGATATCTAAGACAAAGAAGACGTTAGCAAGGAATGAATGATATTAACCCCCCACGTCACCACCACCACCGCAACCATCTTTACCGGATGACCTTGGAACACTGGGTGTTTGTGTTCTCTCAAAGGCATTCTCAGGTTGTTAGTCAAAACACAGTATAACACACAGTATATCGATTATGCACAACTATGTACATCGATCATTACAAATAATAAGACATTATAATCTAAGCAAAAGAAAGGAATCCTATTTATTTATTTTTTGCTCTACATGAACATAAAATCGGAAAAACAGAATAAAAAAATGCAGAAAAAATTAGTAATAATAATAGTGCTAATGACGCCAGTGTTTGACTGTAAATAATCGACGAAATAAAAAGAAAATATTGCAATTGTTTTGCATTCTGATCAGAATGTATATTACTAAAACAGTTGCAGAATTATATGTATTGATTGCTTAGTGAAACTGAAGTATCGATAGTAGGTACAAACTGATATATGTGTGTAAAACTTGGGCACTGTGGTGATGGTAGTAAGTAATTCCCTTATTAGTTTGTTTATTAGATGGATGTATCACACAGTCAGTGAGTGAAACAGCATTAGAGTATTTACTGGATGACAAAGTTGTTTCGAACACAATTCATTATTGCTATTCATAATCATTGCAGCCAGCATTGTTAAGAATTCTCCGCTGTAAGGTCTTTTCCGAGGTTCCTTCCTTGTATGGAATTACTACTGTTGATTTAGCTTCGTTATTGTTGGGGTTGTCTTGAGCTTATTTGACTTGCATGTCATCATTAATATTATTATTATTATTATCACTATCACTACTATCATTATTTATTTTATTTTTACATTTCCCTACATACTTTCTGACTAATTTATCAGGGTAATTATTAAGTTTCAAGGCTTCTCTTATATGCTTCACTACCTGTCTTAGATTTTCCTTGGTACTACTTAGTTTTCGTGCTGTCACTTAAACATTTCACTAATCCTATTTTCACTGACATAGGATGGGATGATCCGATATCTGTTTGAATGTGTGGGTTTCCGGTAAACACACAATAGTGTGTGGATGACAAAGTTATTTCGAACACAATTCATCATCATTATTGCTGTTCATAATCATACTCATCACCAATTATAATCACACAACTTCGAAACTTGAGTCTGATAGTCTTCTATGTTCTCTCCTATTTGTCGTCGTCATTGGGGTAGTAGAATTTTCCAGATATTGGGTTGGACAGGTGTTGAATCATTCCTATTACACGTGTTGATTTGCAGTTGATTCGATAAACAAAGCGTCCGTTGTTATCAATCTTCCCCACTCGTCATCCTGTTGTATTCGTTTTTAAAACTGTCATCTTATCCCATCCAGCCTATTGTATGTTTGGGTGTGTGTGTGTGTGTAATTGCATGTA
Organism: Trichobilharzia szidati; assembly: GCA_944472155.2. Taxonomy (NCBI): domain Eukaryota; kingdom Metazoa; phylum Platyhelminthes; class Trematoda; order Strigeidida; family Schistosomatidae; genus Trichobilharzia; species Trichobilharzia szidati. Next base: position 18,216,621 of record OX235279.1, on the reverse strand, counting down.
GTGCTTGCGATAGCTGCTGAACTATTCTCTAGATTTCTTATCATATTCGGGTCAACCAATCTAGATTTCACTACTAGTTTTTTTATGCTGCTCGGCTGGTCTGACTCACTGACTGACCGTGTTCTACTACTTTAACCCATCTATGTATTTGATCTGACAATCATCTCACGCAGGGTATTAGATAAACTCAATTGTTTTGTCAGTTAAAGGCACCACAGGATTGATCCTTAAACCGATAAAGCTTGTTTCTAATTGAGTTTGTGGTTGGTTTGAATGCCAGCAGCCACTTTTATTCCTGTCTGCCTTGTTAAGAATTCTCCGCTGTAAGGTGGTTTCCGAGGTTCCTTACTTGTATGGAATTACTACTGATGATTTAGATTCCTTATTGTTGGTGTCGTCATCATCTAACGTAACAGGAAGCTTTATTTATGGATTCAACGGCAAATACGTGCTTGTAATAGGAATGATTCAACACCTGTCCAGCTGGGCATCTGGAAAATTCTACAACCCTTAACGACGACTGATTAAATTCATCATCATCATCATAATCATTTTGCACATAACAACTGGTAGAGTAGAATAAACAAATTTTAAAATATTATTTTTTTAAAGCATTTTTTCTTCCACTAATGGAAGGGAAAGGATTTAGACAAACTCTTTTTTAATAACAAAACATTATGTAAACAGGATAGGATTAACGGGAAAGAGGAGGGGGAGGAGGAGCAGGAGAAATATGCGTGTATGAGGCGAAGAGGAAGAAATAAAAAGAAGTGTAATTTGTTGTGAAACAGTTGGACATTTAGGAAAAAAAAGTCGCACTGCACTCTCTCTCTATATGATTCATTCAGCTTATATATATATACGTGAATAAACAGTTAAGTCTTTTTTTTCATATCATTAGTATATTGTGTTTTAGTAAAATATGACAATCCTTATAGTATTATTATTCAAGGTAGCAGAACAACCACCAGCATTTCGAGGTCAAATAAGAGAAAAAATTACGCAGCAGTGAGAAGGAGGCAGGCAGGCAGGGAGAGATTGAAGGCTACACAACCAACCAACCGACCAACCAATCCTGGTCAGACAGGTCAAAAAAAAAATCCCAAATGCCTGATGACTAATATTCACCTAATTCCTAATTGCTTAATTGTTTTTTTGTTTCTTTAACTGTGACAGTATTGATATAAGCTAAAGTGTAACAACATCACTGTTATCAAAGTAAGACCCCTAGATTAGAAATAGGAAGTGAAGTGGTTCGTGGAGCACGTTGACCGCTTCAATTACTTGGGAAGTACCATCATAGCCAGTGCCAACGGGTTGATCTCTGACGAAATCTCAGCTGAGTACGGATACACAGAGGGCTAGCTGGTTTCGCATACGCCCGCCAGTTTACGCCGTCTCTGGCTTAGTAGACGCGATATCCGACTATCGATCAAAGGGCGTGTGTACTGCTCAGCAGTCCACTCCGTCCTCCTTTATGGCTGGCTGTGAGACCTGGTCATTGAGAGCAGAAGACATGAAAAGATTAGCTGTCTTCGATCATAGGTGCCTGTCTGCGTTCTATCTCCCGTGTGAAGTGGTATAATAAGGTGAGCAATATTGAGGTTAGATGTCGAGTCCTAGGTAAGGCGGGGAAATCAATAGACGAGACTGTGAAATTACATCGACTGAAATGGTTAGGACATGTGCTACGTATGCCTAGTCATCGCCTTCCTCGACATTGGGCAATGTTTGCTGATATAGGGTCAGGCTGGAAAAGAGCTAGCGGCGGTCAAACCAAAACATGGCTTCACCAGTCAATGAAGAAATCCACAACAGTTAGTTTAGGCCACGTAGGAAGGTGTAGACTTCCTGACTGGTTGGGGTCCTCGGGACGGTAAAAACCAATGGTTGGAAACAATTGGTGACATGGCTCAAAATCGTTCTCAATGCTTGGCGCAGATGCATCCACTCCTTGTGCTACTTATGATTTCCAATGAAACTATATTGTTCTTCGTTATTACTATTCCTTTGTCTCACACCTCTGTTTACTGTCTCTTTATTATGCATTTCTCCTACTTTCTTCTGTTGCTTTGTGTGCTACATGGAGTGTGGCGACTTGAACTGCCGCACATATGTGCAAAGTTCTATGTCGAAAACCGACCGACTGACCGACCAACCGATTCCATTTCAATGTAGAACTTTGCACAGAAGTGCAGCAGCACTTCACAAGAAGCATACAAAGGTAGAGAGATGGAAAGGCAATTCTCGACAGAACTATAATGAGCAGAAATGTACAGGAAAAAGGAAAGAATATTCACATGGAGAAACATGAGGATTTCACTGATCTGGAAGACTACAAAACAAAGAGTGAATTTCCAGCATACATACACTTGTCTTAATAATATCTTCAAGAGGATGGATGGATAGATGAGTCAAGAAGAGGCATAGAAATACTCAGTCGAAATGTGGGATGAAGTGGACTCCGTCAACAACAACAACAACAACAAAAATTGAATCTGTATCGATTGTTAGACATGTAATGAATGACATTGGATAGTTGGAGGCAATCGGCGCCAGAGGAAGCCTCGCTCGACCTAGGTTTCGTGATAGTTGGCACTCATCAGCAAGGCGTATCTGCAACTACATTGAAGGAACAGCTCATGTCCCTTCTGAGGAGATATTCGAACCTGCGTCACCCAGTGAGGAGTACTGCAGTCAGAGACGTTACCACTGAGCCAGCTATTCGGGCTGGCTCGTGATTGACCTCCTGTAGTGAGTATTTTGATTGAATGACGCTAGTAACTAGTGCAACGTGTCTAGTTCCTCTTTTGGTGCAGACTGAATTCTATCAATCAGTCAGATTTTGCAATGTGGCTACCCTGCCACTAGGTAGCTTGCCATCACCGTGCACACATTGATTTGATGATATTAGGTACTTGGAGGCAATCGGCCAGAGGAAGCCTTGTTTGACCTAGGTTTCGTGCCTAGTTACGTACCTAGTTACTGGTGTCCGATCAAAATGTAATGAATGACCTCTGATATGTTACTTCACTAGCCCCCAGATGACTTTTGGTCGATGAGCCCCACGAGGTTCTAATCTCGCTCCACATAATACTATACTTCAGTTTCGGCAACTTGATAGCATAACAAGCCCTCCACCCTCTCTACCCAAAATAAGTGTGACTTATAACCTGGGACATGAAAGACCTATTTTCTAGAGTTGCGTCAAAAAACATACACTCTAGTAAATTTGCAATTAATATTCTCTGAAGAGCTGGTTGGTTCAGTTGCGGTGGAGCTTTCTTCGTTGTCGTCCCCCCCCCCGCATTCAGCGCAATTCTCAGTATACAGTGATTCCTTTTATCTGTTCATATATATATTTGAGTATTGAATTGATGGAAGTATGTTGTAAGGCATAATTCTATGAGTTCCATCATCCAAGTTGAACATCACTGCGTTTTTATGTTTTCATCACTATGGCGTAAGTGTTGCATACATAGTTTCTGTTGCTAGTTTTGGACTAATTGAAGTATATATAATGCTGTGACATCATCATCGAAGGACACCATTATTTCATTGTCATCTAATTGAATGTATTTTTTTTGATTTTCTCTAAAAATTGTATGGATTGACGAATTTGATAGAATGGTCGCATGATTCTGTTAGGTGGTAATTTAATTTCCTGAAAAGTTCTTTAGATAGATTATATATTATATCATAGATCTAACCCCAGAACATATGTCAACATTGAATGCTGCCATTAAAATATTAAGCGAACGACACAAGGAACGAAGACGAGTTGTCCTCAAAGGTTAAACTAGCTAAGATATCTCCAAACAACCATCTGAAGAAACTCTAAATGATTGTGTAGTAAATCTATCGAAACAACCATTATCGAAAGCAGAAGAACAACTTCTTCAGAAAGGACTCAACTACAACAGTACTGGTGACGACGCTTCAGTAACAGATTTCTGTGCCTCCTTAGAATCATCACTCAAATTATCAAAATTAAATGAGCGAGGAAGTACAAACAAGAAATACGTCAATGTATCATACCTATAATCAATCAGAAAAGACATAATTCCCAACTGAAGAGCAAAATGCATTGAAGAAACTGAAGATTAGAAAAGATATAGTTATTCTACCGGCTGATAAAGGAAGAACAACAGTCATCCTGGACACAGAAGACCACATAAAGAAAGCAGAGGATTTACTCAAAGATAATATAATGTATATCAACAGTTGACAAAAAACCCTATACAAACATTAGATAACAAAATCAAAACAACACGTTAAATAAACTAACGAAATCAGGACAAAATAACAAAACAAGATCAATGGCGAATGGAATAATCTAACGGACCCATTTTACCTCGATTCTATGGTAGACCAAAACTACACAAACAAGCGGATGCCCGGCGCTCTTCACCGGGTTGACTGTCCATTGGATGACAGTCTAGGGGAGATGGCTAAACCCTGATTGCAAACCTCCAACGACTGGCGTATGAAGCTCACTGGAGCTCACCGGCAGACGTATGGACAAAGGGCTTGTTGGATGTCCCGGATGCCTGGCCCCATTCAAAAAGGCGTATGAACCGAACTCCGGTAAACCGGCTGCCAATGGATAGTGGACTCCCTACTCCACTCCTACTGCCTTGTAGGTCACACTTGGTTGTGTAAAGGCTAGAGCTGCACTCTCAAACAAAAGGCCGCCGAGCGATTCTGGGGACATCACTCGTACCAAATTCCCATGAAACTTCATGAACTCTCTTAAAAACGACTCTCACCATGCTACGGCGTTCCCGGTAAGCGACGCGCCCTGTACTCACCCGGTGGCCAGTGTGAAAAGCAAGCCAGCTGGGAAATTCATCAGATTGCCGCGCCTGGGCAGCGATGATTCGAGATGTTCATGAAGCCGGCTCATCCTCCCGTAGGAGATAGCCGAAGTAAAGTAAAAAAAAAAGAGTAAGTATTCCCTTACGATCAATCGTTTCGCTTCCAGGAACACCAACATATAATCTATCTAAAGAACTTTTCAGGAAATTAAATTACCACCTAACAGAATCATGCGACCATTCTATCAATTCGTCAATCCATACAATTTTTAGAGAAATAAAAAAAAATCAAGTAGATGACAATGAAATAATGGTGTCCTTTGATGATGTCACAGCATTACATATACTTCAATTAGTCCAAAACTAGCAACAGAAACTGTTATGCATGCAACAATTACGCCATAGTGATGGAACTCATAGAATTATGCCTTACAACATACTTCCATCAATGCAATACTCAATATTATATATATATATATATGAACAGATAAAAGGAACCACTGTATGCTGAGAATTGCGCTGAATGGGGGGGGGTAATGTTGTCGACGAAGAAAGCTCCACCGCAACTGAACCAACCAGCTCTTCAGAGAACACACTAGTCAATTGCAAATCATCCACCTACCTACCTGAGCTACACTAACTAGTCACAATTGGCAAAATTCCTTTTCGTTGTCTAATACAGTTTTGTTATAATACTTCTTACTTTAGTGAATGAATTCATTCATTCATTGAATATTTTAAGCATATTTTCAATTTACACAGAGATTATTAAAGGTGAATTGTAATATTAAAACAATTAACAAGTAAACCTGCCTGTTCAATAGACTATACAATTGTATACACACATCAGTAGCTTAAAAATTTTGAGAGAAACATTTAAACATATACAACATATGCATAATTGACACTTGTTGTGATGTTATAATAATAATAATATTTACTTTATATTAACATAAATCAATTTTATGTAGACACACACACACACACAGAGAAACACTGAGTGAATTGAACAATTTAAGTCTTCCAATTTACTACTACTACTACTAGATATCACAGCATAGTTGGTTTGTGATCACGTTTACACGAATGCCCGTATATATACATATATCGAATCGACAACATATTTAAGTGTTGGTTTGTGGGGATTTAGGTTGATTATTATTAATATTATTGTTCCCTTGGGTTCCTAGTGGAACATAGGGCTTCAACTGCACGCCTCCACTCTCACTTCTGTCTTCTGCTGTACTTTTCACTTGCATCCATGTTAATCCATACTGTTTCAGTTCCTGTTCACACGATCTCCTCCATGTCACCCTTGCACCGACGTCCCACTACTCGTCGCTTCCCTTTCGGGTTCCACTCGAGCGATGGCCTGACGCGCAATGTCACCAGCAGCGGCCTCCTCTCAGCGAGTGTCCAATTCATCTCCACTTTCTCCTGCATATTTGTTGAGCGATTGGTTCTTGTTTCGTTTGTTTGTTCCCATAGCTTCTTGTTTGTGATTCTTTCCGGCCATCTGATCTTCAGTATAGAACGAAGACAGTTGTTGATAAGGGTCTGCAACAGGCTGTTGGAAATATTCTTTGTGACCCCACCAAGTTTCTGATCCGTATAGAAGAACTGACTGACTTGACGTTTGTATTGAAAATCCGAATTTTGTTGTTCATGCTGAGTTGAGTGACGAATATTTCCAGATTGGTTGTTTCAGGTTGATGAATGTGTTTCTCGCCTTCCCGATTCTCGATTTGACATCTTCGTCCGTCCTTCCTGTAGTTGAGACAATGCTCCCTAGCTAGATAAGTGAATGAAGTAACCTCTTTCAAATCCCTCCCGTTGATGGTGATTGGCGCTGGATGTTGCTGCTGTGTTGTTGTTGTTGGTTGGTTATTTTCATAACCTCCGTCTTGTCTATGTTCACCTGGAGTCCTGTGTTTGCTGCTTCTTCGACCAGTTTGTCGGTTTTCGCTTGTAAGTCTTCGATTTTGTGTGATTGGTTACAGGATTTCATCATGACCAGCTGACATTGGTAAACCAGTACTGGGAGTACTGTGCGTCGGCGGGCGGCACAGCGGTTAGGACGCTGCTCACCGACCATGCACATGGTCAAGGGGTCGATCCCCGGCCGGCCACACCGACGCACTCCTTTACCTCGTTAAGCCAGAAATAAAAGCTGGTAAAGAGGAAAGGTTGGGTATGAGGCTAGCAACCCCGTCCTGTAAAAGTAAACACTGCTACAGAAATTTCAAGCCACTAGCTTGAAGCCACCTTATGTTCCACTGGGAACGTGAAGGAAGAAACAAAAACTGGGAGTACTGGACAGCCGGCTGTTTCGTCACCCTAATTTGGCACTCTTCATTAGTACGCACCCACCCCACTGGCAGGGTTCGAACCCAGGATCTTCTGGTTACAAAGACAGCGAGCTAGCTCGTAGACCATTAAGCCACTCTCACTGGGGCCCGATCCAATGACCAGTCAGCCAGTGCATGAATTCTAACTTCTGCCAATTCACGCACGACATAGCGCGACTGGCACTAGCGCCAATGTCATCGCCGGACGAGTATTTGTCCTCACACCCGACCTGTTGCATCCTACACTACTACTGGTCACGACTTCTCACTACAACCATCCCAGGTAAAGTAAATAATACATGGAAGTAATTTTGAACTCTGTGCTCTGCACAAGAGACTACTGACTGACTGACTCATGAACAAATCTTTGCCCTCCTATTCACACATATCTCCCACTTTTGCTGACCGTACATACATACTGGTATTATTATTATTATTATTACTACACAGAACTTTTGTACAGTCGTCATTTAAGAGGATTTTGAGGCATATAAAAACATAGATAGATAGTAGTTATATCAGTTTTGCGAGATAAATTTTTTCCATTCACCTAGCTGGCTGGCTGCCTGTGAGCCACACTACTTCCCGTCTAGTTGTTGCCGGGACTCAAGTTAAAGTAGGTTTTGAAACCCCCATTGGGTAGAAGTCAAACTCCCAAAAGTCAATGAGCCACATCTTCACACTGAACACGGACAGCTGCAACAAAACCATCTCAATTAAAAAAATAAGCGAAACACCAAGACCACCACCACCACCACCCAGACAGACAGACAGAAGATGAGGACAACACAAACGCGAATATATATACCTAGAAAACACACCGGGACTTGAACGATAGATAGATAGATAGACCAATCAATGTATATTGCAGCTTTCGCGTATAATCTATGCGCATCAATTTACCATAACATTACAGAGGTGTATGAGATAAACAATAAAATTCGGTCGGTTTTCGACATAGAACTTTGCAAATATGTGCGGCAGTTCAAGTCGCCACACTCCATGTAGCACACAAAGCAACAGAAGAAAGTAGGAGAAATGCATTATATAGACAGTAAGCAGAGGTGTCGTGAGACAAAGGAATAGTAATAACGAAGAACAATATAGTTTCATTGGAAATCATAAGTCACAAGGAGTGGATGCATCTGCGACAGCCAGCCACTGAGAACGATTTTGAGCCATGTCACCAATTGTTTCCAGCTTCATTGGTTTTCACCGTCCCGAGGACCCAAACCAGTCAGGAAGTCAACACCTTCCTACATGGCTTACACTAACTGTTGTAGATTTCATTCACTGGTGCCATATTTTCGTTTAACCGCCGCCAACTCTTTTCCAGCCTGACCCTATATCGGCTAACATTGCCCATTGTCGAGGAAGGTGATGACTAGGCATACGTAACACATGTCCTAACTATCTCAGTCTATGTAATTTCACAGTCTCGTCGACTGATTTCCCCGCCTTACCTAGCACTCGACATCTAACCTCAATATTGCTCACCTCATTATACCACTTCACACGGGAGATAGAACGCAGGCACCTATGATCAAAGACAGCTAGCTAATCTTTTCACATCTTCCCCTCTCAATGACCAGGTCTCACAGCCAGCCATAAAGGAGGACGGAGCGGACTGTTGAGCCCTTTGGTCGATAGCTGGATATCACGTCTACTAAGCCAGAGACGGCGTAAACTGGCGGGCGTATGCGAAACTAGCCAGCCCTCTGTGTATCCGTACTCAGCTGAGATTTCGTCAGAGATCAACCCGTTGGCACTGGCTGTGATGGTACTTCCCAAGTAAGTGAAGCGGTCAACGTGCTCAACCACTTCACTTCCTATTTCTAATCTAGGGGTCGGTGTAGTCCAATCCTGTAACATCATCTCACATTTTACAGGGGCGAATCGCATACCAAATATGCGAAGATTGCAGCTCAAGGTGTTCAGAAGACTCTGCACAAGAAAGATAATTTTGACAGTGGCGATGGTGATAGAATGATCAGAAGAAGTGCAAACAAAGCGCTATACACGTTTCGAGGATATCAATAATAATAATAATAATAATAAACGCGTCCATACCATCATATTATTTACTACAGGGTGTTACTGAGTTTCCAAACATTTGTTGCTTTATAGACTACTAGGAGAGAGCATTCAACTTTCTTTTCTGATTTAATCCTATCTGAGTTTATTTATCAGTTGCGGACTGACTATCTCACTGTCCGCAAACAATTTCCATACAAATTAAAATTATTTGAGAAGAAATTCCAAATTGAACATCCTTCTCTCTTTTTTTATTCCTTCACGTTCCCCAGTGGAACATAGGGCGCCTTCAAGCTAGTGGCTTGAAGTTTCTGTAGCAGTGTTGCTTATTTTTACAGGATGGGGTTGCTAGCCAGCCTCATGCCCAACCTTTCCTCTTCACCAGCATTATTTCTGGCTTAGCGAGGTAAAGGAGTGCCTCAATGGCCGGGGATCGAAGCCCGGACCATGTGCATGGTCGGCGAGCGTCCTAACCGCTGTGCCACCGACGCACCTACATCCTTCTCTAGTAGAATGCTTTTCATCAAAACCAGACAATTAAGATGACTTAATCCAGGCACCTGCGTATTTAAGTTATGCTCGACTAGGTGTAAGTATCGTCGTCAATGTGGTTTGATAGAAAAATAACAAGGACAACAAACACACTTCTGACTGACTGCCGTCCACCTGAAAGCACACTTTGAAAAACACCATCGGGGAATGGTAGATGAGTTCATCGATGACACCATTGAATGTGATATGATGGGGTGCGGGGGGAGGGCAAAGGGCAGTTTACGCGCACTTTATTACGAAGTTGTGTGTGAGTAAAGAGATATTTATCTAGTAGATACTATCTGTTAAGAGATATCAGTAAAAATGCGTAATTTTCTATAGTTTGGTTTGTAACGGTTAGTTTTGTTTTTATGAGTTGATCACGGATTGATATACCAGTTAGAGAAGCATTGAAAACCAGCCACAGGGAGTATTGGACAGCTGTTTCATCCATCCTAGTTTAGGACTCATCGGCAGTACGCACCCAGGACCTTCGGGTTACAACGCAAGCTAGCTGGCCGTATACCATTCCCACTCACTGGGACCCGATTCCTCAATGACCAGCCAGTGCATGAATTCTAACGTCTACCAATTCGTGATTTAGCGCGACTGGCACCAACCAATGTCGTCAGTGGGACATCCATCCTCACACGTGACATCTGGATGGACCTCACTGGTCACGACTTCTCACTAGAACTGACTGACTCCAGGAAACTCACTAGCGAGCATCTGATTAATTTTCTATAGTTTGGTTTGTAAGGGTTAGTTATCTTTTTACGAGTTGATCACGGATTGATTCTCGCTAGTGACTTACTACAGGATGGAGTTTCTTGGAATTCTAGGGAGAAGTCGTGACCATCCAGATGTCACTTGTGAGGATGGGTGGATATCCCACCGACGACATTGGTTGGTGCCAGTCGCGCTAAATCACGAATTGGTAGACGTTAGAATTCATGCACTGGCTGGTCATTGAGGAATCGGGTCCCAGTGAGTGGCTGATTGGTATACGCGCCAGCTAGCTTGCGTTGTAACCCGAAGGTCCTGGGTACTGCGTACTGCCGATGAGTTCTAAACTAGAACGGATGAAACAGCTGTCTGGCAGTACTCCCTGTGGCTGGTTTTCAATGCTTCTCTAACTCATTGATATCAATCCGTGATCAACTTGTAAAAAAACAAAACATAAATGCGTAAATAGAAAACATTATTATTATTATTCCAAAGGAAAACATCAATGACTGCATTTGTTTTTTTTAGCTTTTTCCTTATTTATCCTTCTCATCTGAAACTAAACGCGAATTTTTTATTGCGTCAATATTAATTACTACGCTTGAATGTGTGACCCGTCGTCAAAGAACTAACTAGAATGGATTACTGCGTTTGTTGTCATGACACACACACAGATATATCTTCATGCAATCAACTAGGGGTAACTGCGAAACAATTTCGCATGGTCTTAATTTTATTTATTTTTATTTTTTGTAAATATTGATACACCCCGCAAGTGAATGAAGAGGAGAATTAAAATCTTTATTCTATCATCCACTGTTTCATGGATGACAAAGCTACACACACACACACACATAGATTTTGATACATTCATCAAAATATTTATGCGGAGTTGTTATATCAAAAATGCGTTATAAAAAAGTTTGCGTCTATCTTAGGATTTTAGCTCACTCACTCACTACTAATAATAATGCACTTTTCACAATACACTACACTACACATTCCCCTTTTATAATTTGGCGCAAAAAAATTAATCTCACAATCTGGTCAAGTTAAACTTTAGACACCAGTAACTACCACCACCAATCAGCGAACGACGTCGAATTATCCAATGAGATTCACGAACGTCGTAGTTCAATGTTGTATAGCGCTTGATTCATTTCATCAAATGCGTGCCCTTACAAGGTCACGTTTGCAATTCCAGGAGGATAGTGTCTTTCAGTATTGCCTGGACTTGGGCTTGCTTCGAAAGAAGAGAAGTTGTTCGTGTGGTGGTGTAATGACTCTGAAAAGCTATACTTGGTCAACTGATGGTTTTGTACATCGTTGTGGAATATGCTGGAAGCGAGTTAGTTAGTTAGTTAGAGAGGGTAAGCTGCTAATTTTAATATATGTTGAAAGAATAGCAGACAGGAAGGTGACTACTACTCTGATACCTATTATAACGCAACTTGTCAAACGGGGATCAATTGTACATACCGACGAGTGGAAAGGTTACAATTCATTGTCATCCCTGGGATACATTCATCACAGAGTGAACCACACTCCAGTGATTTCGTGGATCCAGTTACACGGACTCATACAAATTCCATTGAAGGATTTTGGAGTCGATTGAAAAATAGGATACGGGCTATAAATGGATCTCATTTATAGTCATTTAGATGAATATATGTATAAAATGTGGTGTGACTTCTCTATTGACAGTCCCATGCTGAATTGGGAGATGTTTCTCTACTATGTTCGGGAAAGACACCCCTTGTAACCGTTTTATCCTTTTTTTTATGCATTTTTCTATAAATATACGTTTCCACTTATCATAAACGCCTCTTTCATGTGATTGGTCCCTTCAAGGTTGTTTGCTGATTGGTTGTTCCTGGTGTTGAAAGTATAACTTTGCCCTCAATCTCACTGACAGTTGTTAGAGATAGTTTTATAACAACAATGAAAACAATGAAGATAAACGCCACAAGACATAAAAAATTATAACAATATGCTGCTGCTGCTGCTTAGTTGTTAGAGTTTAGGAAAGAAACAAAAAAATACGCTAAAGATAAAAATTTTAGAATTTTGATAAAGAAAAATTATCTGACATAAATGAGTAAATCATTGACTAAAATACACATGCAAGAGAAGAATAAAATGTGATTTGTCTGTCTGAATCGTGTGTGTGTGTGTGTGTAATGTGCAGATTTGCGTGCAACACACATTTCAAACAATCTGATCCATACATATGTGGAAATATGATAGAGAAGTTTTGTAGCTCAGGTGGGTGATTTTGATGTGGTTGTGTTCTCTGAACTGGCTGGATAGTTAATTTGCGAAGCTTTCATCACCCTACTAGGCAGGTGACATCTTCAGTGCATACTTCAATTTGAAGTGAGCTTTTAGATTTCTCCACGAGTTTATTAATCATCTCCCCTGGTCGGTGACCACCTTGAACGTGATTGGTTGTTTTTGTGTGTTTTCACACCTTCTAGGTTACTTGTATTGTCACTCATTGTTTCTTTGACTTGAACTTGAACTAAATTTATCAACCGATAAGAAAGAAACCTTACACACAAAGGGTCAAAGTTCAAGTCAAAGAAACAATGAGTGACAATACAAGTAACCTAGAAGGTGTGAAAACACACAAAAACAACCAATCACATCCAAGGTCACCGACCAGGAGAGATGATTAATAAACTCGTGGAGAAATCTAAAAGCTCACTTCAAATTGAAGTATGCACTGAAGATGTCACCTAGTAGGGTGATGAAAGCTTCGCAAATTAACTATCCAGTTCAGAGAACACAACCACATCAAAATATGTGGAAATAATAAAGAGTTAAGAGGAAGATAATTGTTTATCTTCTCTAGACACATTGCTTAGTCGACGGACGGCTTGATGGATCAATAAACAGATCTATTTATAGAAAATCCAACTGGAGACGACAGGATAGTATCTTAATTACCACAGTTTCTGCCCTATTCGGTAAACAAAGAGCCTTAGTGAGTGAGGTAGGTGCCTCTTCAGTAGAATCCAACGAATATGCACTGAAGACAGACACACTTGATGATGAGGAAGAAAGTTGACACAAACTCTGGTTGATAACAGTTATCCAGACAAGTTCATTAGGAGGAGATATAAAGTAGTCAGTGGAACACCAAGACCCACTACTCTACAACTCGCCCCAAAGAAAGATGTGTACATCAAGCTGCCCTAGGAGAATTAGAGAGGTTTCGCGTGCACTTCGGATTGTGAGGGCGATTGTTACTTCCCGGCTGCCCACACCGTAGAAGTTGGTTGCGTGACCGCAGAGCCCAGGGGACAACTACTTGAGGCCGGTCACACGCGGCCTGTATTTCTTTGTTCTCTTTTATTTGGTGTGTCTCAGTAGCACATTTATCACTTCTGCCCTGTGACACGGCAGCAGGAAGCGCGGTCGTTGTAAATCCGAGCTCCGACCGGTCCGGCATGATATTTTGTGATTTACTTTGAGTCAGCATTTTTGTCTAACCACTATCCAAACAACTTTACTGGCATGGTATGAAAATCGACATGCTTCGGTCTTTCCGTGGAGATGCCGGGTATCGAACCCGGGACCTCTCACATGCAAAACGATGCTGCTACAGGACTGGACTACGTCAACTCCTAGCTTAGTAGTGATAGGGAGTCAAGTGATAGAACATGTTGACCACTTCAACTATTTAGAAAGTTGTATCAGCACTTACGGACTGATTGGCAACGAAATCTCAGCACGGACCGATCCAAAAAGCTCGAGCTGCTTTCGCTAACTTACACCATCTCTGGCGTAGGCGTGACATCCAGCTATCAACCAAGAGACGTGTGTACTGCTCAGCAGTTCGCTCCGTCCTTCTCTATGGCTGGCTCTGAAACATGGCCAATACGAGTTGAAGACATGAAAAGGTTGACTGTTTTTGATCATAGATGTCTACGATCTCTTTATCACGTTAGGTGGCATAATAAGGCAAGTAATGTCGACGTTAGGTTAGGCGTAGAGTGTTGGGCAAAGAGGGAAAAATCAATCGACGAGGCTATAAAGTTACATAGATTGAGATGCCTAGGTGACGTGCTGCGCATGCCTAACCATCGCCTCCCCCTCCCGATGGGCATTACTAGCTGATATAGTTGCAGATTGGAAAAGAGTAAGTGGTGCCATGCCAAACGAAGCATGGCCTCATCAATCCATGAAATCCCTGACAGTTAAACTGAGTCAGATAGAGGGAGATGCAGACTTCCTGTTGGTTGGGGCCCGCCCTCGGGACTCTAAGAATCAATGGCTGGAGACAGACAATAGGTGACATGGCTCAAAATCGTTGTCAATGGCTTACGCAGATGTATTCAGTCTCTGTAATCTTCCACATGCCTTTCTACCATTACTCATTCTGTTTCACTCTTATACTTGTCAAAACTCTATTGATTCTTTCATCACTCATTCATCTTCTTGTCTACCTTTGTGTGCTATTTGGAACGTGGCAACTCGAACTGTTGCACTTCGGTGGCAAGTTCTATGTTGAATCCAGCCAGCCAGCCTTTCATTTAAAGCATGCCTTCAACATTATAAGTACTTGAGAGAAATTTTTGTCAGTAGCGAGTGAACAAAGCATCACAATTCGTAATAATATCGAACAAAAGGAATAACATTTAGGATAGATTATAATACATGCGTGTCAATCCACTCTAGGAATTTAATAGTATCGTTTTCCTCGTGTTCTATTGTGAAATTGAGATTCGGATGGCATGAGTTCAATTTTATCAACTCATGTCTTCGGCTTTTGATCTGTTTTCACAGAGACAATAAAAAATGTCATCCGTTTCTTGTATATGTTGCTGCAAGGTACCGTACCGGCGACTTCTAGGCCTGACAAGAATAAGTCAGCGAAAAATATGTGGTCCCAAAGGGCTTCCCATTGCGACACCATCAACTTGACGGAATAGACGCCCGTCGATTTTGGAATTGGACATTTTTAGTACATACGTAAAAGCAACAATTTCCTGATAATAGCTTGATTCCACACTATATTTTTTGATGCAAGTATGAAATTTCTTCAGCATGTGGTGTGATATCGGTAGCCCAAATTTTCCAGGCCAACCACTGATATCAGGTGTGCGATCGAACCCCGGACTATGTGCATGGTCAGCGACAGTCTTACCCGCAGTGCTACCGACGCACGGATATATCTTTAGCTTCTTTACAACATATGAAGTCAAAAGTCTCAACGTTTGAAGAGGGAGGTAACACATCAAAAGAGACCAGATATTAAAAAATGTCCAATTCTATCTAATTCGACGGGTGTCTATTCCGTCAAGTTGATGGGAAGCCCACACTTTTCACTGACTTATTCTTGTCAGGCTTAGAAAAGCTGGCACCCTGCAGCACTCTATATATTTATTTATGTTGACAAATAAATGACAAGGAGAGAAAAAAAACCTGCACAAAACACACACACACGCACACACACAAAACATTCGCTCGCTAAACAAACTTAGTGAATGATAGTGTGAAAGTAAAAAACATGTAAAAATTGGAACAATAATAATAATTGAAAGACTGACGTGTGTCTGTCCAACAACAAGTGAGTATTGATCAGATTCTTTGGGACAACAGTTAGTCTAAGCCACGTAGAAAGATGTAGACTTCCTGGTTGGGGTCCTCGGGATGACGGTAAAAACTAATGGTTGGAAACAATTGGTGATGATATGGCTCAAAATCGTTCTCAATGCCTGGCGCAGATGCATCCACGCCTTGTGACTTATGATTTCCAATTAAACTGTTTTGTTCTTCGTTGTTACTATTCCTTTGTCTCATCACACCTCTGTTTAATGTCTCTCTATGTTGCATTTCTCCTACTTTCTTCTCTTGTTTTGTGTGCTACATGGAGTGTGGCGACTTGAACTGCCGCACATATGTGCAAAGTTCTATGTCGAAAACCGACCGACCGACCGAGATTCTTTGAGGGTAAATGATAAACTGTAACTTATGCGTAAACACACACATAGATTTGTCAGACCAAACTAACTCATTTTTAGAACAAAACATTTAAGCGAACAATATTGTTTTCAATTAGATCTCATCAGGCTTAACTCTAATATATATAAGTTTACAAATAAAAATTCAAATATAAACCAATCATGGTGTTTTGTCTATAGGATAATACGATGGTGAATATAAATTGTGCAATTAGTCATAATAGTAGTAATGATAATAATAATAAAAATGGTCTTATCAATAATAAGGATGAAAAAGTGAGGCAATCTGTGATAACACGAATAATGAAAAACAGCATGATTAAACAAACAACTGTTCAGGTGGAATTAGTCGATAAAGGCTAGTAAAAACAAATGAACCGATTAAGTAATGTTAGATTGTAAGGGAAGGAAATGAAACACGTTTATAATGAAGATAAGATTAAGGGATGATAAGAAAGGGGTTGAAAATATAAACAAAGGGTGATGTAGAAGTGATTAGTTGGTTATGTCTTAATAGGCCAAGGGAGGAATAATGCCTGTACGAACTCTTTTTGAATATATAGTTTAGGTTTAATAGTTCGAATGCCTATTGCCTCAGCTGTGTGTAGTAGACGAATACGAAGTCTATTGGAGGAAAGATTCGGTGAGATACGATGAATCACTTTGAAGGCTCTCGTTTTCTCGATTACATGACCACTATCAATTAAGTGTGACAAAATTGAGCTACGAATTGTTTTTGTCTGTCCTTTGCCAAACCACCGTGATGGGAGATGTTCACTAACACGTTGGCTAAGCTGTCTAGTAGTACGCCCAATATAACTGTCACCGCAGGTGCAGTTGAATTGATAAATGCACATAGATGTGGCATTTTTAACAATAGTAATAAAATTTAAAAAACACCTCTGTTCGTGTATTTTATACACCTAGATATGTAGAGCTATAAAGAGTTGTGTAGTTAGGTGTAGTGTATTTTTGATTGAACACTAGTCAGTAACTAGTGTAATGTGTGTCTAGTCCTATCCTCGATGCAGACTGAATTCTATCAGTCATGTTTGCAATGTGGCCACTATGCTAGGTGGCTCGCCATTACAGTGCACTGTGTGAATTGTTGGTATTAGATGGTTGGAGGCAGGCAATCGGCAGGAAGCCCTACCTAGACCTAGGTTTCATGCTAGTTGGCACTCATCAGCAAGGCATATCTACAACCTTGAAGGTGTAGTGTGCAAGGGATGAGGGAAAGACAGAGATAGAGAGAGAGAAATAATGACAATGTTACTCTTACAGTGATTAAACTATTTATAGAAGATATCCTGAAGTCCTTCAACAACTGCCACCCTGCGATTCAGTTCACACTAGAGAAAGAAAGAGTCTAACTCAAAGATATCTTTTCTTGACGTTCAACTAACGAGACGCCAACAAGACGGAACATTAAAAAAAGATCCATCTACAGAAAGCCAACGTGGAACGGACAGCTCACTAACTTCCACAGTTGGGTACCTCTATATATACTAAACGAAACTTAATCCTTTCACTAAGCCACAGAATACGCGTAGAATTTGCAGCCTGGACGCCATAGAAGATGAAATGAACACTCTTAAAAAAAAATCCTCCTTGAAAATGGCTATCCAGAAAGATTTATCACAAAATCAATGTGAAACCCAGACTAGAGAAGCCGTCCACACCCAGTGCTCCAAAAAGACTTCTCTATATGAACCTACAGTTCAATGGAGACCAATCTACAGAAATACTGAGAAATCGGCTCTCCCGCTCATTGAAGAAAACCTTCGTTGCAACTGAATTACGACTGACGTTCTCCGCGAGAGCAATGATTTGTATGTCCGTGAAGGATAAGCTACCGCTGTTGGCCTCATCTATATGTGCATCTACCAATTCACCTGCTCGTGTGGAGCCAGGTATGTCGGCCGTACCCAGCGCTCGCTTTCCAAACGTATCACCGAGCACTTACCAACATGGTTTTACAAAGGAGAAAATCGATGCCCCCGCAGTTCCATCTTAGAACATCTGATAGAATCCGGACACCAAGCTACACCGCAAACAAACTTCAAAGTCGTCTACAGAATACGAAGTAGTCTTCCTAAACGTGTACGAATCAGACTTCTTCAAACTGCAGAAGCAATGGCGATTCACTTGCTAAGTCCTGAACTCTGCATACAGAAGAAGTTCGTTCAATCACTACACTCGCAATGGACTTAATCTATCTTATTAGCCGACATGCAAATTCTACCTAATCTTTTTTTCTGCCTCTTCATTAGTATTATTTTGTCTTCTCAATTGTAACATTTTACATTTTCAACTTTCTTGTTCTCTACCCCCACCCGATTTAATTTCTACACCTCACTACCACTGTTACTGACTTGAACAACGCTCAGTTTCTAGTCATTCATGTTACGTCATCCAACTTATTCACTCAATTTCACTTCTACTTAATCTCTACTAGTAAGTACCTCTGTTGCTATCCTGACCTAAGTTGTAACATTTTAGCCAATTAATAATAATAATAAACAAGCCAACAGACTGGAAGAAAAGAAAACACTAATCCATACATATATATATAGACACCAGTGAGTGGTTTATGTTTTCTTTACCATAATACTTGTAAAAAGGGGACAGAGAACACACAACATGGATTTAGGAATTAAGTGTGATTATTTATGTGTTGTTTAACAACATATCGCCATGGATTATTATTATTGGCAAGAAAATGAAACATCAACTAGACTAGAGAGTATAATACACAGTGTAGCTAGCCAGCCAGCTAGCTAGCTTATACTTTAATGATCAAAGTTTTATTAATTCGAAAAGATGGATGGAAAACTACAATACAAGAGACATACGGAAAAGCCAGATCTCTGTGTACAGAAAAAAAGTTCATTCAACCCCTCCCCTCTAACTTTCACGGTCTTAATCCCTCGTCTATGCTAAAGTATGGTAGATCCCCAATTATATTTTGGCTCTACTAATTTTTCATTTCTTTTGTCTAATCAATTTGTATACTCTTCCTTTATTACAATGTCAATTGTTACTACTATTACTACTCTCACTTTTAATTGTGTCCCCGGTATTATTTCACTTGTCCCATTTGTCATTCTAAATCAATTCTTCTTTTTTACAACATTAAATTCTATGCTATTAAATTTCACACACAATATTACGTAACGTTTCTATTTTATTCGATTTGTCTACTAATCTTATAATTGCACACCCTTCACCTACCAAGTTCTATCCATCCTATGAATTATTCTATGTAAAATGACATTAATTTGCTTTGCCACTTGACATTTAACTACGATTAGAATCACAAACATTTTAGTTTTAATTGCATTTCATATTATCATTATTATTTTTATTTCTGGCTTAGCGAGGAAAAGGAGTGCGTCGGTGTGGCCGGCCGGGGATCGAATTCCAGGTCATGTGCATGGTCGCGGCGAGCATCATAACCACTGTGCCACCACCGACGCACACTAAGTAATAGTACCTGAAAATAATTGATATTTTATTATTATTATTATTATTATAATATTATAGTCCAGCAAGTGAAGTAACGAGAGAAACACCAGAAAAATCGTGTGAAAATAAAAAAGAATTTTTAAAAAAATAGCAGAACAGAAGACACTTTTTTCGGTAAAATAAAAATAATTCACACGTGTATGTGCCTGCCAGCCTGCCTCAAAGTTGTACAAATAAAATTTCGAGAAAACAGAAAAATCAAACAACAAAATACACGAATGATGAATAGACAATGAATGGCTTCTATTTCACTTTTCCACTTATCAACCATATAAAAAAAAACACACACATGTACATCACATCAGTGTGCATGTGAAAAAAATCCACGTGTAAAAATAGGCAAAAAGTATATATATATATATATATATATATATATAAAACTGAAAAACCTGTTGCGGTGTTTGTGTGTGGCAGAGGGGGAACGAGAGAGCGCAAATAACATCGTTTAAAAAAAATTCCCCTAAGACATATTGCTGTGTTTGTTACATTACATTCTCGTTATAGAAAGATTAATTAATAATGTTTTTTTTTAAACATCAATGTCATGAGGTAGATAAATAAAATGTGGGCATACACCATGTGATATATAAATATATATATATACATGATTACTACTGTGAGTAAGGTAGATATCAAACATGAATAAAAAAAGAATCTCGGCTTCACTTTTAGCTAAATTTCGATCCCTATTCAAATAGCAGTTGATGTCCCATCAGTTATTTCCTTGATTTTACTACATAGAACTTTGAAAGGATGTGCAGCAGTTCAAGTCACCACACTCCCTCCACTCCGTGTAGCACACAAACCAACAGAAGAAATGCATAATTGAGAGAGAGACAGTAAACACAGGTGTGGTGAGACAAAGGAATGCTAATGACGAAGAACAATATAGTTTCATTGGAAATCATAAGTAAGTCACAAGGAGTGGATGCATCTGCACCAGCCAGCCAGCCAGCCATTGAGAACGATCACTTTGAGCCATATCATCACCAATTGTTTCCAGCCTTCATTGGTTTTTACCGTCATCCCAACGACCCCAACCAGTCAGGAAGCCAGTCTACACCTTCCTACGTAGGTGGATGCCTGGCTGGCTTAAACTAACTGTTGTGGATTTCTTCATTGACTGGTGAAGCATGTTTCCACCACTAGCTCTTTTCCAGCCTGACTCATCCTATGTCAGCTAACATTGCCCAATGTCGAGGAAGGCGATGACTAGTCATGCATGCGTAACACTTCCTAACCATCTCAATCAGTGTAACTGCTTCACAGCCTCGTCGATTGATTTCCCCTTCTACTTACCTAGTACTCGACCGACATCTAACCTCAATATTGCTCACCTCATTATACCACTTCACACGGGAGATAGAACGCAGGCACCTATCATCGAAGACAGCTAGCTAATCTTTTCACATCTTCCCCTCTCAATAACCAGGTCTCACACCCAGTCATAAAGGAGGACTGAGCGGACTGACTGCAGAGCAGTACACCCGCCCTTTGGTCGACAGTCAGCCAGCCAGTCGGATATCACGTCTACCAAGCCAGAGACGGCGTAAACTGGCAGGCGTATGCGAAACTAGCCCTCTGTGTATCCATACTCAGCTGAGATTTCGTCAGAGATCAACCCGTTGGCACTGGCTGTGATGGTACTTCCCAAATAAGTGAAGTGTGTTGTGAAGTGAAGTGTAGTGTGACACTTGATTCATTCTCTGCTTGTATTATGCATCTCACTGCGTTCCAGTTTGTGCGTGTTATGCCTAATTGATTTTTAATACACGAAACAGTTGAGACTGAAGCTGAGATTTGCATGTGACGGCGTTTACTCTTAATGTCGGATAGTTGTAATTTTATTTTCGGTTAAGGCATTTAAATTAGCGTCTGGAAACTGATTTATTTCAGATAACACGACAAGACAAGTTCTTATATATATATATATATATATATATATATATATATATATATATATATATATATATATATATATATATATATAACGTCAGTAAGCCTTTCATCACTTAAGATTGCCAACCAAATGTGAGTACAGATGTGCACGCGTTAAATAAATTTAACACGGTACAAGAATAGAAATCTACTTAGCCCCTGTAAAATGTAAGATGCTGCTACAGGACTGGACTACGTCAACTCCTAGCTCAGTGATAGGGAGTGAAGTGATAGAACATGTTGACCACTTCACACCTATTTGGGAAGTTTTATCAGCACCAACGGATTGATTGGTAACGAAATCTCAGCACGGATCCAAAAACCTCTGGCTGCTTTCGCTAACTTACACCATCTCTGGCGTAGGCGTGACATCCGACGTATGTACTGCTCAGCAGTTCGCTCCGCCCTTCTCTATGCCTCTGAAACATGACCAATCACTACGAGTTGAAGACATGAAAAGGTTGACTGTTTTTGATCATAGATGTCTACGATCTCTTTATCACGTTAGGTGGCATAATAAGGCAGGTAATGTCGACGTTAGGTTAGGCGTAGAGTGTTGGGCAAAGAGGGAAAAATCAATCGACGAGGCTATAAAGTTACATAGATTGAGATGCCTCGGTGACGTGCTGCGCATGCCTAACCATCGCCTCCCTCTCCCGACAGCCATTACTAGCTGATTGACATAGGTGCAGGTTGGAAAAGAGTAAGTGGTGCCATGCCAAACAAAAACATGGCCTCATCAATCCATGAAATCCTTGACAGTTAAACTGAGTCAGGTAGGGAGGGAGATGCAGACTTCCTGTTGGTTGGGGCCCGCCCTCGGGACTCTAAGAATCAATGGCTGGAGACAGACAATAGGTGACATGGCTCAAAATCGTTGTCAATGGCTTACGCAGATGTATTCAGTCTCTTGTGTAATCTTTCATATTCCTTTCTACCATTACTCATTCGTTCTGTTTCACTCTTATACTTGTCAAAACTCTATTGATTCTCTTCACTCATCCATCTTCTTGTCTACCTTTGTGTGCTATTTGGAAGGTGGCAACTCGAACTGCTGCACTTCGGTGGCAAGTTCTATGTTGAATCCAGACAGACAGTGTAAATAGAGATAATACTTGTTATATCACTTACATATAATGATCGAAACACGACCAGTAAGCGCCATAGGAACAGTGTTAAGAACTGCATTAGATTTCAAACGGAATTGATCACTTTATATAGAGTATGTAAATGGAACAAAAATCTATTACGAGGCATATATCGCACAAATATGCGGGGACACACTTAGTATAGATACGAATTTAGTGTTATTTACATGAATACTATTTCAGACGCATATGCGCACATGCGTAAGATAAGACTAATTAATAAAAGCTGGGCGGGTACTATGTAACTTCTTACGTGTTACACACTACGAAATATATATAAGACTTCTAAAAAGACATTCAGACATCTAGAATGAACGGTTGATGTACTTGTGAAAAAATGTTTATTCCGATTTATCTGATAAAAGGAAAGCATATATATATATATATATTATACTTCACACGAAACACGTCTGGATGTATACACATATATATCGCCTTATTTGCTCAACATGCTAAGATTAAGAAGAGAAGGCATTTTGTGGAATAGAAGTAGAATAACGAAATTTTGAATTTCAGGCTTCAAGAGGAAATGAAACAAAGATTTCAGACAACTATTCATCATCTGGGTCAATGCTGACCCCTAATCTGGTTTTCTTCTAGGGGTAATAACACCAGAGTTTATCATTGATTTCATGCCAGGCTACTTGCATCTTACCTCCAACCATATTAAAGGGTAGGGGCGGTGATGGTATATACACACACATAACGCATGTTTTAGTCGCCTTAAAAAAATGTTTGCACTTAAGTCAAAACTAACTTGTTTACTACCCCCCCCCCCAACACACCACCACTATTACCTTATGCATAGGTGAGGTCATAGCGCTAACACGGCGACTTCATCCAAATCAAGGAACACTAACAGAGGAAACAGCAAAAGAAAATAACTGAAGCCATTATAAAGAGAGTTCAATTAAAGCAGCTATTCCCAGTAACTAATTATCAGGACAAAGCATTTTTGGATGTGTTGCTTTGTTCAGTTACGGTTAATGCTTGGGTGGGTGGCAGGTGGGGGGGGCTAAAAGGAGTCAAATTTTCTGTACCTATGAAGAGATTTCTTGAGTCACTAATTTACTACGGTTAATGGGACCCGTCCTCCGTTAGATGAAATAGTCAGTCAGTCAGTCAGTCTTCCTAACCGTTTCCCCCACTATCAAAAATTGGGACAAACATAGCAAGAAACCTACTATTAGTCTGTTTTTATCAAGTTTACGAATAAGTCCGATCGCTCACCACTCGTTTTTTTTCAATATCACAAAAAACTAACCGCAACTTGAGTGACATACATACGAGAGCAACAAAATACAACAAAGAACCAGTTGAGTGCGAAAATGGAACAATTCACATCGACAGAGCTCAATAATTCTTAAAATAAAGAAATGAGTTTATTAATGAGTATTATGTGTGCAAAAGCTGAAAACTGAGTCACATGGATTCCCGATGATTAATTTTGCACTGTAGTAGTAAAAGTAGGTGACGCGTCCTACTATTTGACTGAGGTTGAACACAATGTGTAAAGACTAATTAACTGAAACCCCTCTCCCCCACCCTGCTGCATGTGAACTGGTACCTACGGGTATCATGTGACTAGGCGCAATAGGTTGTTTAATGATTCAACAGTATGTCGGACTTCTAAGTTTTCAACAAAGTTCATGGCATAGAGGTGGTCAAACTCCTGATGCGTGACAAAGGTAAAGGAAAAATTTCAGAGGAATTATGATGAACGGAAAAGTATGGCAGAAAAATAATTACAGGGAGAATAATGGTTCTGGGAGAAGGCGAGCAGTGAATGCCTCTGTACCTTTGTTAAACGATTTTGAACTATATTATTATACAACACAGTCTCAAGCCACTGGTTCCTAGAATCCCAGAAACCTCAGCAAGGCAGTGCAGATATTAATACACGGAATAACAGAAAAAATGTCACATCTGCTTGGACTGACATTAGGCTTCAATTTGACTCTCCTAGGTTCTCTCCTATTCTGTCCCCCACGTCAGCTGATTTTGCCTGCAAGGAATGTAATGCAGATATTTGAAGTGTGTCTGAGACAGGTTTGCATGTGTGAAGCAATGCCAACTCTCACTCTATATTCATTTTAAAAAAACATTGCTCCGCTTAGCATTGTTAATATTCATGCTCCTGTGAGTAGGCGAAAAATGTTTACACAGTTGGATAGCGCATCAATAAGCGTAAGCTTCTTGTTTGGAACTTTTAGACTGCATCGAGGAATCTAGGTCAACTGAAGAAACTACTAGTTCAACACAGTGCTGTATTATAATTCAGTGACCAAAAGGATTGAAAATTTTGAACAAAATATGTCACATTATGCTCAATATGAAGGTGACTTATGGTCGCAATTCATAGATTTGAATTTTTCTAGGAAAAAGGTAAGTGAAAATGCAGATAGTCTACTTAAGTGTACAGTTTTTCACTTAATGGCCGCCAGGAGAAAACTAATTAAACAAGAAATTCTTTATTTCTCAAACTGATATCAATCCGTGATCAACTCGTAAAAAAGCAAAACTAACCCTTACAAACCAAACTATAGAAAATAAATCTGATGCTCGCTAGTGACTTGCTACAGGATGGAGTGTCTTGGAGTGAGTTCTAGTGAGGTCCATCCAGATGTCACGTGTGAGGATGGATGTCCCACTGATAACGTTGGTTGGGGTCGCGCTAAATACATGAAGAATTGGTAGAAGTTGGAATTCATGCACTGGCTGGCTATTGAGGAATCGGGTCCCAGTGTGTGGCTGAATGGTATACGAGCCAGCTAGCTGGCCTTGTAACCGGAAGTTCTTGGGTTCGAACCGCCTGTGGTGGGTGCGTACTGCCGATGATTCTTAAACTAGGATGAATCAGCTGTCCAGTACTCCCTGGTTTTCAATGGTTCTCTAGCTGATATCAATCCATGATCAACTCGTAAAAACATAACTAACCCTTACAAACCAAACAATAGGAAATTATAGCAATGAAAGTGCATAAAACAATCACAAGGAAATAAATTCAGTCACTCATATGTGTTAATTCTTAAAATTTAAAAATGCAAAGGTTCGTATGTCACGACAGAGTTAGTGTCGGTACGCAATTGGCCAGAATAGATTTTTCATTTACGAGACTGAGCTCTACCCAGTCATTCGAGTGAAGTAGGTATCACAAATGAGTGGGTGCTCAAATCTAAACTTCGTAGTTTTAGCAACAGCTTATTAACAAGTTGTACGTTAGGAATATTGTCTCTAACGTTCTTTCTGCTTCCTAAGCGTCATCTGGGACTGACAAAACACATGTTAAGATTACCTCCCTGAGGCAAATATAGACGTCCGGTTTATAAATGTAAATAAATGATTACTTCACAATTCTCAGTGCCTATAGTATAATCCACACCATCCACAATCATCTCATCTGTGTGCGGATAGTGTTAATCAAAATACTGCACCATAGTGATAGTTTCAAATTAACGTTAGCAAACTTACCAGAAATAGGTGAACGATAATCCACAGACTGAGGTTGTCGTATGCGAAATATAGCCAGAGCGACAACATGAGGACACCATGGTAATCCCTTATTACCACAATCGCAGCAAACGGATATTATTTTGCATCTGATACCATGAAAATGAAACAAGTCGAAGTTACCTGTCAAAAGTTATAGAAACCTTGAACTTATTTCCTCCTTGTGTCCCGACAACGCATGAGGCAGGTTGTTGGCGTACAGAACCAGTTAAATGAAAGCCTAGAAAATCGTAGAGATCTTTAAAATACTTACCTATCTGTATTACATCCTCTACACAGTTATTCTGAAAATATTCTAAGCCCTGGTAATACGGAATCTTATCTCGAGTTTTGTCATATTTTGTGTGAAAAGATGCATATGTATAAATGTCACTATCTCGTTGTGGAAAAGAATAGTAAATGATCTTTTCTTGAACAGGTTCCGGAACATGAACTAACATGCGCTCCACATATTCAAATGGCAGGAATTCAGCAACTACTTTGGCACTGAGATCGAGAAGTGAGTTAACTGAGTTAGCCTTTTCGACCTGTGAACAACCACCATCCAATCTCCGAAGTTTGGAGAATGATGGGGAAACACAGGTCGGTAACTTATGTTTCATAACTAAATGGCATACGTGGGACACTTAGACTATGACACACAACCGCCAGGGCGACTAGACTCAATTTGACGGTCGTTCTAAGCCTGCGCCTCTCAAGCTTTTGGACAGCTGCTTGTAGCATAGTGACGCGATAAAACAAACACACGAGGTTAGAGTGACTATAGTTTCAATGTTTTGATCCATCTAAATAGACTTTTAAAAGCAACATATATGTAAAGGAACTATTTTTATAGTCAAAAGTGCCTTTTCAAGTGGAATCACTGTTCAGGCTTCTGAAATGGAGAAGAAATTATTGATAATCTTTGATAATTTTTATAATATGAATCTCACTGGAGATTCAGCCATTTGTCGCAAAATTTCATACAAAAAATGGATGCCCGTGATCTTACTAAGAGAACCAGGAGCTATCTGAGAGTAAAAATTCCACCCTTGTCTTCGTCGACAGAATCTAAGAAGATTTTCATCATCTCTCAAAGGTATCGTGAATACCTACAAAAGTTCGAACAAGTCGTTATCCTCGCTAACATTCAGTATAAATAATATGTAAATAAGATTGCTCATTCACTTATACTATGACAGTGAGAAGAGGTTTAAACTTCTTAGGTTAAATTTCAGATATCTCTAACTAGGTTAGTGCCTTCCATTAGTACTATTCCGAATATATCAGTCTTTCTTAAAGCATGAAATAATAGGCTCTATACACTTTTTGCGCGAGCACTTAAAAGCCTTTTGAGACCCCCATCTAGTATTTTGAGAGCTTTTGCCATTGCTACATTACTATGTGCACACTCTTTTAACCATAAGCTGATTTCAGATCCCTAGTACTCTCCCATTAACGTATAGCAATATGATTTCCATCGGGTGTACTTTCTTTGATGTCTCCAGCTTGGATGCACAACTGCACCATTCTGAAATTGAGTTTCAAGCTCCGAGGAATGTTCTGTTGGGATGGTGGGTCCAAATCCCTTAATCCCTTAATACTATCAGTAATAGTAGAGTAGCAATATACTTTCAGATAAACAGATAAATATACACTAAAAGCATGCCATTTCGAAAAGCACGATCAAACCCAATACAATTTCGTGTAGCTCAAATGCCAACGACTTAGTACCATTTCGACAGTTAGCAGAACAGTGCCACATAGATGTTGAACTATAGGGCTTCCAACAAGATCGACGGGTTGTGATGTGAAGTCATTATGGGTAAATTTTGTTTTGATAGTCTCACAGTGCTATACAGTAAACATTACTGTATAACACTGTGAGACTTTACCAAAACAAAATTTACCCATAATGGAATTACACTCTACCACAGTGCACAAGTTTTATTCGCATTTGCCATTTGATTTCGATTATCAATGTGCTTCTACTTAAGCAGACCTCACGGCATCGGCTCCGACACGCTCACACTTCCCAGGGTCAATAGTATTAGAACCCACAACGTGCGAAATAACACCATGGCACACACTGATAACCAACGTCACAACAATGCCACCCTCAACAGTACAAGTGGCAATGGTCAGAACTCGTCCAACAACAACTCAGGGTATTCACAGTATGGTACACAAACAAGTTTTGATCGGATATATGGTACAAGTCTGCTGGGAACTAACCCACAAAGCAGTACACACGAAACCCTTACAAGGGCACAACTAGTATCTAACAATAGGTGGAATAATAAATCATGGTCTTCACAATGTCCCAATCATTTCTTATCCCCTGCGTCCCTGTCAGCGTTGAAAAAACAGCTGGTAGGGATGTTAACACTCCTAAACCGCTAGTTCTGGCTCCCCCTTTGCATGAATATAGGAACAGTCTAGTTCACCCGCATCCACTAAGCACACTTGGTACATTCACAAGTTTAGGTCAAATAAAGATCCCTACCAACGTTTCTAGCTTTACTAAAAATAAAAATGCCTTAGCCCATAGCAAATCCAGTACTCCAACGCTTAAATCTTCACCGAAAACATAACACACCAACTCGATAGACATACATGAGCATGATGTCGAAACTCCTCTTAACATAGGGTCGTCATGTCAAACGGTACTACTGGGTGCTGAACCATATTCAGGGCTGATTAATGAACTTAAATACTTCAAATGCTATTTCAAATCTCATCTTTACCTGATCCTCATAAATGCTAGATCTGTTTTAAATAAACTGCCGATGCTCAGAGCACTCACAGTGATGTACAAACCCCCTATAATTGTCATGACTGAATCTTGGTGTAATTCGAACATACTGGATGAAGAGATAAGCTTAGATAACTAATGGAGGGGGTTGTCTCAAGTACTTTCTGAATGCACTTACTGTATCACAGCTAGAAAGTAGTACACTTAACATACCTGAGACTTTATGGGTTAACTTACACTTAAATAATGCAATAGTATTAATTGGATGCACCTACAGAGCACCTGGAACCTTTAGTAATTACGAGACCCAACTTATTGATACTCTGGAACAATTATCCACCCTACACTACGATCATAAGATCCTATGTGGAGACTTTAACTTATCCACATGCCCAGTTAAATTTGGTAAGTTCTTAGGCACACTGGATATACTTGGCTGGAAACAGACTGCCACAACCCCTACAAGAGGTAATAACGTACTAGACTTAATCTTCTGCCACAATATAAGTCCACTTTCTACCCTAGTAGGTTCTGAGTTTTCAGGGAGTGACCACAAAACAGTGCTGTGTGCACTGCCACTTCCGTCAAGTAGCAATGCAACCCATACTTCACAACAAATAACTTACAGGAACTACAGTAAGGCAGAA
>OX235279.1:17974955-18186192 GCA_944472155.2 Trichobilharzia szidati | reverse complement strand
CCTTGTAACCGTTTTATGCTTTTTTCTATGCCTTTTTCTATAAATATACGTTTCCACTTATCATAAACGCCTCTTTCATGTGATTGGTCCCTTCAAGGTTGTTTGCTGATTGGTTGTTCCTGGTGTTGAAAGTATAACTTTGCCCTCAATCTCACTGACAATTGTTAGCGATAGTTTTATAACAAACAATGAAGATAAACGCCACAAGACATAAAAAATTATAACAATATGGTGCTGCCGCTGCTGCTTAGTTGTTAGACTTTAGGAAAGAAACAAAAAAAATACGCTAAAGATAAAAATTTTAGAATTTTGATAAAAGAAAAATTATCTGACATTAATGAGTAAATCATTGACTAAAATACACATGCAAGAGAAGAATAAAAAGTGTGATTTGTCTGTCTGAATCGTGTGTGTGTGTGTAATGTGCAGATTTGCGTGCAACACACATTTCAAACAATCTGATCCATCACACACACACGGACTTGTCATAGGAATGTCATGCATATGTGGAAATATGATAGAGAAGATTTGTAGCTCAGGTGGATGATTTTGATGTGGTTGTGTTCTCTGAACTGGCTGGAGAGTTAATTTGCGAAGCTTTCATCACCCTACTAGGCAGGTGACATCTTCAGTGCATACTTCAATTTGTTGAAGTGAGCTTTTAGATTTCTCCACGAGTGAGTTTATTAATCATCTCTCCTGGTGACCTTGGACGTGATTGGTTGTTTTTGTGTATTTTCACACCATCTAGGTTGCTTGTATTGTCACTCATTGTTTCTTTGACTTGAACTTGAACTAAATTTATCAACCGATAAGAAAGAAACCTCACACACACAAAGGGTCAAAGTTCAAGTCAAAGAAACAATGAGTGACAATACAAGTAACCTAGATGGTGTGAAAACACACAAAAACAACCAATCACATCCAAGGTCACCGACCAGGAGAGATGATTAATAAACTCGTGGAGAAATCGAAAAGCTCACTTCAAATTGAAGTATGCACTGAAGATGTCACCCAGTAGGGTGATGAAAGCTTCGCAAATTAACTATCCAGCTGGCTCAGAGAACAGAACCACATCAAAATATGTGGAAATAATAAAGAGTTAAGAGGAAGATAATTGTTTATCTTCTCTAGACATATTGCTTAGTCGACGGACGGCTTGATGGGTCGATAAAAAGATATATTTATAGAAAACCTACCTGGACACGACAGGACAGTATCTTAATTACCACAGTTTCTGCCCTATTCGGTACACAAAGAGCCTTAGTGAGTGAGGTAGGTGCCTCTTCAAGTAGAATCCAACCAATGTACACTGAAGACAGACACACTTGATGATGAGGAAGAAAGAAAGTTGACACAAACTCTGGTTGATAACAGTTATCCGGACAAGTTCATTAGGAGGAGATATAAAGTAGTCAGTGGAATACCAAGACCCACTACTCTACAACTCACCCCAAAGAAAGACGTGTACATCAAGCTGCCCTAGGAGAATTAGAGAGGTTTCGCGTGCACTTCGGATTGTGAGGGCGATTGTTACTTCCCGGCTGCCCACACCGTAGAAGTTGGTTGCGTGACCGCAGAGCCCAGGGGACAACTACTTGAGGCCGGTCACACGCGGCCTGTATTTCTTTGTTCTCTTTTATTTGGTGTGTCTCAGTAGCACATTTATCACTTCTGCCCTGTGACACGGCAGCAGGAAGCGCGGTCGTTGTAAATCCGAGCTCCGACCGGTCCGGCATGATATTTTGTGATTTACTTTGAGTCATAGCATTTTTGTCTAACCACTATCCAGACAACTTTACTGGCATGGTATGAAAATCGACATGCTTCGGTCTTTCCGTGGAGACGCTGGGTATCGAACCCGGGACCTCTAACATACAAAACGATGCAGCTACAGGACTGGACTACGTCAACTCCTAGCTCAGTGATAGGGAGTGAAGTGATAGAACATGTTGACCACTTCACACCTATTTGGGAAGTTTTATCAGCACCAACGGATTGATTGGTAACGAAATCTCAGCACGGATCCAAAAACCTCTGGCTGCTTTCGCTAACTTACACCATCTCTGGCGTAGGCGTGACATCCGACGTATGTACTGCTCAGCAGTTCGCTCCGCCCTTCTCTATGCCTCTGAAACATGGCCAATCAATACGAGTTGAAGACATGAAAAGGTTGACTGTTTTTGATCATAGATGTCTACGATCTCTTTATCACGTTAGGTGGCATAATAAGGCAGGTAATGTCGACGTTAGGTTAGGCGTAGAGTGTTGGGCAAAGAGGGAAAAATCAATCGACGAGGCTATAAAGTTACATAGATTGAGATGCCTCGGTGACGTGCTGCGCATGCCTAACCATCGCCTCCCCCTCCCGACAGCCATTACTAGCTGATTGACATAGGTGCAGGTTGGAAAAGAGTAAGTGGTGCCATGCCAAACAAAAACATGGCCTCATCAATCCATGAAACCCTTGACAGTTAGACTGAGTCAGGTAGAGAGGGAGATGCAGACTTCCTGTTGGTTGGGGCCCGCCCTCGGGACTCTAAGAATCAACGGCTGGAGACAGACAATAGGTGACATGGCTCAAAATCGTTGTCAATGGCTTACGCAGATGTATTCTGTCTCTGTAATCTTCCTCATGCCTTTCTACCATTACTCATTCTGTTTCACTCTTATACTTGTCAAAACTCTATTGATTCTCTTCACTCATCCATCTTCTTGTCTACCTTTGTATGCTATTTGGAAGGTGGCAACTCGAACTGCTGCACTTCGGTGGCAAGTTCTATTTTGAATCCAGACAGACAGTGTAAATAGAGATAATACTTGGAATATCACTTACATATAATGATCGAAACACGACCAGTAAGCGCCATAGGAACAGTGTTAAGAACTAGATTAGATTTCCAACGGAATTGATCACTTTATATAGAGTATGTAGATGGAACAAAAATCTATTACGAGGCATACATCGCACAAATATGCGGGGACACACTTAGTATAGATACGAATTTAGTGTTATTTACATGAATACTATTTCAGACGCATATGCGCACATGCGTAAGATAAGACTAATTAATAAAAGCTGGGCGGGTACTATGTAACTCCTTACGTGTTACACACTATGAAATATATATAAGAATTCTAAAAAGACATTCAGACATCTAGGATGAACGGTTGATGTACTTGTGAAAAAAGTTTATTCCGATTTATCTGATAAAAGGAAAGCATATATATATATATTATACTTCTCACGAAACACGTCTGGATGTATACACATATATATCACCTTATTTGCTCAACATGCTAAGATTAAGAAGAGAAGGCATTTTGTGGAATAGAAGTAGAATAACGAAATTTTGAATTTCAGGCTTCAAGAGGAAATGAAACAAAGATTTCAGACAACTATTCATCATCTGGGTCAATGCTGACCCCTAATCTGGTTTTCTTCTAGGGGTAATAACAACCAGAGTTTATCATTGATTTCATGCCAGGCTACTTGCATCTTACCTCCAACCATATTAAAGGGTAGGGGCGGTGATGGTATATACACACACATAACGCATGTTTTAGTCGCCTTAAAAAAATGTTTGCACTTAAGTCAAAACTAACTTGTTTACTACCCGCCCCCCCCCCAACCACCACCACCACCACTATTACCTTATGCATAGGTGAGGTCATAGCGCTAACACGGCGACTTCATCCAAATCAAGGAACACTAACAGAGGAAACAGCAAAAGAAAATAACTGAAGCCATTATAAAGAGAGTTCAATTAAAGCAGCTATTCCCAGTAACTAATTATCAGGACAAAGCATTTTTGGATGTCTTGCTTTGTTCAGTTCCGGTTAATGCTTGGGTGGGTGGCAGGTGGGGGGGGCTAAAAGGAGTCAAATTTTCTGTACCTATGAAGAGATTTCTTGAGTCACTAATTTACTACGGTTAATGGGACCCGTCCTCCGTTAGATGAAATAGTCAGTCAGTCAGTCAGTCAGTCAGTCTTCCTAACCATTTCCCCCACTATCAAAAATTGGGACAAACATAGCAAGAAACCTACTATTAGTCTGTTTTTATCAAGTTTACGAATAAGTCCGATCGCTCACCACTCCTTTTTTTCAATATCACAAAAAACTAACCGCAACTTGAGTGACATACATACGAGAGCAACAAAATACAAAAAAGAACCAGTTGAGTGCGAAAATGGAACAATTCACATCGACAGAGCTCAATAATTCTTAAAATAAAGAAATGAGTTTATTAATGAGTATTATTATGTGTACAAAAGCTGAAAACTGAGTCACATGGATTCCCGATGATTAATTTTGCACTGTAGTAGTAAAAGTAGGTGACGCGTCCTACTATTTGACTGAGGTTGAACACAATGTGTAAAGACTAATTAACTGAAACCCCCCTCCCCCACCCTGCTGCATGTGAACTGGTACCTACGGGTATCATATGACTAGGCGCAATAGGTTGTTTAATGATTCAACAGTATGTCGAACTTCTAAGTTTTCAACAAAGTTCATGGCATAGAGGTGGTCAAACTCCTGATGCGTGACAAAGGTAAAGGAAAAATTTCAGAGGAATTATGATGAACGGAAAAGTATGGCAGAAAAATAATTACAGGGAGAATAATGGTTCTGGGAGAAGGCGAGCAGTGAATGCCTCTGTACCTTTGTTAAACGATTTTGAACTATATTATTACACAACACAGTTTCAAGCCACTGGTTCCTAGAATCCCAGAAACCTCAGCAAGGCAGTGCAGATATTAATACACGGAATAACAGAAAAAATGTCACATCTGCTTGGACTGACATTAGGCTTCAATTTGACTCTCCTAGGTTCTCTCCTATTCTGTCCCCCACGTCAGCTGATTTTGCCTGCAAGGAATGTAATGCAGATATTTGAAGTGTGTCTGAGACAGGTTTGCATGTGTGAAGCAATGCCAACTCTCACTCTATATTCATTTTTAAAAAACATTGCTCCGCTTAGCATTGTTAATATTCATGCTCCTGTGAGTAGGCGAAAAATGTTTAACAGGTGGATAGCGCATCAATAAGCGTAAGCTTCTTGTTTGGAACTTTTAGACTGCATCGAGGAATCTAGGTCAACTGAAGAAACTACTAGTTCAACACAGTGCTGTATTATAATTCAGTGACCAAAAGGATTGAAAATTTTGAACAAAATATGTCACATTATGCTCAATATGAAGGTGACTTGTGGTCGCAATTCATAGATTTGAATTTTTCTAGGAAAAAGGTAAGTGAAAATGCAGATAGTCTACTTAAGTGTACAGTTTTGCACTTAATGGCCGCCAGGAGAAAACTAATTAAACAAGAAATTCTTTATTTCTCAAACTGATATCAATCCGTGATCAACTCGTAAAAAAGCAAAACTAACCCTTACAAACCAAACTATAGAAAATAAATCTGATGCTCGCTAGTGACTTGCTACAGGATGGAGTGTCTTGGAGTGAGTTCTAGTGAGGTCCATCCAGATGTCACGTGTGAGGTCTGTCTGTTTTCGACATAGAACTTTGCACATATGTGCGGCAGTTCAAGTCGCCACAATCTATGTAGCACGCAAAGCAAGAGAAGGAATTAGAAGGAATGCATAATATAGACAGTAAACAGAGGTGTGAGACAAAGGAGTAGTAATAACGAAGAACAAAACAGTTTCATCGGAAATCATAAGTCACAAGGAGTGGATGCATCTGCGCCACTGAGAACGATTTTGAGCCATGTCACCAATTGTTTCCAACCATTTGTTTTTACCATCCCGAGGACCCCAACCAGGAAGTCTACATCTCCCTACGTGACTTAGACTAACTGTTGTGGATTTCATTGATTGGTGCCATGTTTTGGTTTGACCGCCGCTAGCTCTTTTCCAGCCTGGCCCTATATCAGCTAACATTGCCCGTCGAGGGAGGCGATGACTAGGCATACGTAACACATGTCTCACGTGTGAGGATGGATGTCCCACTGATAACGTTGGTTGGGGTCGCGCTAAATACATCAAGAATTGGTAGAAGTTGGAATTCATGCACTGGCTGGCTATTGAGGAATCGGGTCCCAGTGTGTGGCTGAATGGTATACGAGCCAGCTAGCTGGCCTTGTAACCGGAAGTTCTTGGGTTCGAACCGCCTGTGGTGGGTGCGTACTGCCGATGATTCTTAAACTAGGATGAATCAGCTGTCCAGCACTCCCTGGTTTTCAATGGTTCTCTAGCTGATATCAATCCATGATCAACTCGTAAAAAAATAACTAACCCTTACAAACCAAACAATAGGAAATTATAGCAATGAAAGTGCATAAAACAATCACAAGGAAATAAATTCAGTCACTCATATGCGTTAATTCTTAAAATTTAAAAATGCAAAGGTTCGTATGTCACGACAGAGTTAGTGTCGGTACGCAATTGGCCAGAATAGATTTTTCATTTACGAGACTGAGCTCTACCCAGTCATTCGAGTGAAGTAGGTATCACAAATGAGTGGGTGCTCAAATCTAAACTTCGTAGTTTTAGCAACAGCTTATTAACAAGTTGTACGTTAGGAATATTGTCTCTAACGTTTTTTCTGCTTCCTAAGCGTCATCTGGGACTGACAAAACACATGTTAAGATTACCTCCCTGAGGCAAATATAGACGTCCGGTTTATAAATGTAAATAAATGATTACTTCACAATTCTCAGTGCCTATAGTATAATCCACACCATCCACAATCATCTCATCTGTGTGCGGATAGTGTTAATCAAAATACTGCACCATAGTGATAGTTTCAAATTAACATTAGCAAACTTACCAGAAATAGGTGAACGATAATCCACAGACTGAGGTTGTCGTATGCGAAATATGGCCAGAGCGACAACATGAGGACACCATGGTAATCCCTTATTACCACAATCGCAGCAAACGGATATTATTTTGCATCTGATACCATGAAAATGAAACAAGTCGAAGTTACCTGTCAAAAGTTATAGAAACCTTGAACTTATTTCCTCCTTGTGTCCCGACAACGCATGAGGCAGGTTGTTGGCGTACAGAACCAGTTAAATGAAAGCCTAAAAATCGTAGAGATCTTTAAAACACTTACCTATCTGTATTACATCCTCTACACAGTTATTCTGAAAATATTCCAAGCCCTGGTAATACGGAATCTTATCTCGAGTTTTGTCATATTTTGTGTGAAAAGATGCATATGTATAAATGTCACTATCTCGTTGTGGAAAAGAATAGTAAATGATCTTTTCTTGAACAGGTTCCGGAACATGAACTAACATGCGCTCCACATATTCAAATGGCAGGAATTCAGCAACTACTTTGGCACTGAGATCGAGAAGTGAGTTAACTGAGTTAGTCTTTTCGACCTGTGAACAACCACCATCCAATCTCCGAAGTTTGGAGAATGATGGGGAAACACAGGTCGGTAACTTATGTTTCATAACTAAATGGCATACGTGGGACACTTAGACTATGACACAACCGCCAGGGCGACTAGACTCAATTTGACGGTCGTTCTAAGCCTGCGCCTCTCAAGCTTTTGGACAGCTGCTTGTAGCATAGTAACGCGATAAAACAAACACACGAGGTTATAGTGTCTATAGTTTCAATGTTTTGATCCATCTAAATAGACTTTTAAAAGCAACATATATGTAAAGGAACTATTTTTATAGTCAAAAGTGCCTTTTCAAGTGGAATCACTCTTCAGGCTTCTGAAATGGAGAAGAAATTATTGATAATCTTTGATAATTTTTATAATATGAATCTCACTGGAGATTCAGCCATTTGTCACAAAATTTCATACAAAAAATGGATGCCCGTGATCTTACTAAGAGAACCAGGAGCTATCTGAGAGTAAAAATTCCACCCTTGTCTTCGTCGACAGAATCTAAGAAGATTTTCATCATCTCTCAAAGGTATCGTGAATACCTACAAAAGTTCGAACTAGTCATTATCCTCGCTAACATTCAGTATAAATAATATGTAAATAAGATTGCTCATTCACTTATACTATGACAGTGAGAAGAGGTTTAAACTTCTTAGGTTAAATTTCAGATATCTCTAACTAGGTTAGTGCCTTCCATTAGTACTATTCCGAATATAT
Source organism: Trichobilharzia szidati (assembly GCA_944472155.2). Taxonomy (NCBI): domain Eukaryota; kingdom Metazoa; phylum Platyhelminthes; class Trematoda; order Strigeidida; family Schistosomatidae; genus Trichobilharzia; species Trichobilharzia szidati. Next base: position 18,178,096 of record OX235279.1, on the reverse strand, counting down.
CAGTCTTTCTTAAAGCATGAAATAATAGGCTCTATACACTTTTTGTGAGAGCACTTAGATAGAAGCCTTTTGAGACCCCCATCTAGTATTTTGAGAGCTTTTGCCATTGCTACATTACTATGTGCACACTCTTTTAACCATAAGCTGATTTCAGATCCCTAGTACTCTCCCATTAACGTATAGTAATATGATTTCCATCGGGTGTACTTTCTTTGATGCCTCCAGCTTGGATGCACAACTGCACCATTCTGAAATTGAGTTTCAAGCTCCGAGGAATGTTTTGTTGGGATGGTGGGTCCAAATCCTTTAATCCCTTAATACTATCAGTAATAGTAGAGTAGCAATATACTTTCAGATAAACAGATAAATATACACTAAAAGCATGCCATTTCGAAAAGCACGATCAAACCCAATACAATTTCGTGTAGCTCAAATGCCAACGACTTAGTACCATTTCGATAGTTAGCAGAACAGTGCCACATAGATGTTGAACTATGAGGCTTCCAACAAGATCGATGGGTTGTGATGTGAAGTCATTATGGGTAAATTTTGTTTTGATAGTCTCACAGTGCTATACAGTAAACATTACGGCATCGGCTCCGACACGCTCACACTTCCAAGGGTCAAAAGTATTAGAACCCACAACGTGCGAAATAACACCATGGCACACACTAATAACCAACGTCATAACAATGCCACCCTCAACAGTACAAGTGGCAATGGTCAGAACTCGTCCAACAACAACTCAGGGTATTCACAGTATGGTACACAAACAAGTTTTGATCGGATATATGGTACAAGTCTGCTGGGAACTAACCCACAAAGCAGTACACACGAAACCCTTACAAGGGCACAACTAGTACCTAACAATAAGTCGAATAATAAATCATGGTCTTCACAAGGTCCCAATCATTTCTTATCCCCTGCGTCCCTGTCAGCGTTGAAAAAACAGCTGGTAGGGATGTTAACACTCCTAAACCGCTAGTTCTGACTCCCCCTTTGCATGAATATAGGAACAGTCTAGTTCACCCGCATCCACTAAGCACACTTGGTACATACACAAGTTTAGGTCAAATAAAGATCCCTACCCCCGTTTCTAGCTTAACTAAAAATAAAAGTGCCTTAGCCTATAGAAAATCCAGTACTCCAACGCTTAATTCTTCACCGAAAACGGCACACACCAACTCGATAGACATAGGTGAGCATGATGCTGAAACTCCTCTCAACATAGGGTCGTCATGTCAAACAGTACTACTGGGTGCTGAACCACATTCGGGGCTGATTGACGAACTTAAGTACTTCAAATGCTATTTCAAATCTCATCTTTACCTAATCCTCATAAATGCTAGATCTGTTCTAAATAAACTACCGATGCTCAGAGCACTCACAGTAATATACAAACCCCCTATAATTGTCATGACTGAATCTTGGTGTAATTGGAACATACTGGATGAAGAGATAAGCTAAGATAACTACACTCACTTTCGGTGTGACAGGGAAGGCGGTAATGGAGGGGGTTGTCTCATGTACTTTCTGAATGCACTTACTGTATCACAGCTAGAAAGTAGTACACTTAACATACCTGAGACTTTATGGGTTAACTTACACTTAAATAATACAATAGTATTAATTGGATGCACCTACAGAGCACCTGGAACCTTTAGTAATTACGAGACCCAACTTATTAATACTCTAGAACAATTATCCACCTTACAATACGATCATAAGATCCTATGTGGAGACTTTAACTTATCCACATGCCCAGTTAAATTTGGTAAGTTCTTAGGCACACTGGATATACTTGGCTGGAAACAGACTGTCACAACCCCTACAAGAGGTAATAACGTACTAGACTTAATCTTCTGCCACAATATAAGTCCACTTTCTACCCTAATAGGTTCTGAGTTTTGAGGGAGTGACCACAAAACAGTGCTGTGTGCACTGCCACTTCCGTCAAGTAGCAATGCAACCCATACTTCACAACAAATAACTTACAGGAACTACAGTAAGTCAGACTGGACTCTAGTGAAATCAATGCTAAGACCCTCAGAATGGAGAGAGTACTTCTATACTGATAGCCTCTCGAAAGCTCTAGACATCTTTTACTATAACTCCAACACATGCTTAGATGTTGTCATCCCACTTCAAACAGTAAAAGTTTTCCCCACATAGAAAGACATTCATAAAGCCAAAGGATCGTAGGAAACTGAAGAGACTGTCAACAAGTTACTTCAGACGACACGACTTTAGTACACTAGGGTCAATACTTAGTACTATTAGCTCCATCTCGCAAGCTCATAACTTGCGTATGAGAAATGAAGAATGCACCGCACTAGCCAGCACTACCAGAGTAGGTGCTCTCACAGAAATCCTAAAGAAACGAATTAATCGCCAAAGCTATAAAATATCTCTCCTTATAAACAAGGGCAAACTATACAGCAACCATGCAGACATGTGTGAACTGTTTAACGAGACGTTTGCAGCTAACTACCTTAAGCCCACAAGTCCACTTCTCGGTTTACAATCTACAATAGAACTCCCTTCATCTTCAACGCTGAAACAAATCAGTACAGTTCATTTCACTTACTCTAATATTAACCAAGCCATTAATACTCTTAAAAGCTCTAGTAGTGCTGGTTTTGACGGTAAACCATCGTACCTTTATAAACACGGTGGTTCTGACATTTCCGTTTTATTACTTAAGATCTTTACAATGTCCCTGGAAAGCCAAACCTATCCAGATAAATGGAAAACCACATTTATAGTACCCAAACACAAATCCGGATCTAAAACTGAAGTCAACAACTATAGGCCAATCAATATTACACCCATAGTATCTAGAATCATTGAAAGAATAGTTAAAGATGATATTCTCAAACATTCTAAGTCTCAACCAACATGGATTCCTAAAATTCAGATCATGCATGACATGTCACCTTGACTTCTTTAACTATATAACTAGCAGCCGAGACAAACAACAACTAGTACTAGTCATCTACTTCGACATATCCAAAGCCTTCGACCGGGTTGACCATTTGCTTCTAATAAATAAGCTAAACTCCTTAGGAATAAGTAACCCATTATTAGGATGGATTGAATCATTCCCAAGTAGTTAGACTGGGTTCTGTAAACTCTAAACCTAGTCCAGTCACTTCTGGAGTAGTTCAAGGTAGCGTCTTAGGCCCCCTCCTATTCACTCTATATGTCAACGACATATGCAACTGTTTCTCACTTGGTAAACCATTCATCTTTGCAGATGATCTTAAAGTAGCTTACACATTCCACTGTGATGACTTAGGATACTTTCAGAAAGCTGTTCAGGAAGAACTAGATAGAGTAACTGCATGGTCCTCCACATGGAACCTCGAATTCAGCCCTAAAAATGTGGTTGGATCTGTTTCGGTGCACCCTCAATAAATATCAAACTGGTACTTGAATCTATTGACTTGCCTAAACTCCAAAGTGTTGTTGACCTGGGACTCAGGTACTCTAGTGACATGACATTCTCTCAGCAAGTGGCGAGACAGACGCGTAAATCGAGGATGCTCTTAGGATGCATACTCAGGAATTTCCACAACTACGAAGCGAAACTATTATTATATAAAACTTGTGTCAGACCACTACTTGAATATTGTCCATTTATTCTCAGCAGCACTCGCGTAAGTGACAAGCTTGAAATAGAAAGTGTCCAATGATACTTCACGTCTAAACTACTAGGATTTGACTGCGAAAAGGACTACACTCAAGGTGCATAACTCCAGGTATCGACCCACTCTGGATAAGACGACTGAGCATTATTCTAACATTCTTCTTTAAAGTCTTGCATAAAATATCATTCTCAGACAGAAAGGAGATACAGTTCTCACCGGAAGGCTCCTACAACCTTCGTAACCGAACGTGCACAGTATATAGGAAAAACTGTAAGACAGCACTCCGTGCAAACTTCTTCATAGTCATGTACTCTAAGATCTGGAACACTTTTCCCCGAGAAATAAGGACCTGTCACTCTATTATAACCTTCAAACGCTTGCTGTATAAACTGTTTCATCCTAATGACTATGCCAATCACACCGCACCACTTATTTCTAAAACGCATGAGCTATTAGAACACTATAACGCCTAGACTCATTATGAAATATTATGACACTAAATAAACTCTAAGACTTCGCAAAATTACATGAAAAACAACTAGATTATAGGCAATGTTTACTATACAATGATATACATTTATAAACATTTATATATGCATAAAATATTAATGTTCTTTTCATGTTCACATACTTTCTCTTTCTGGGATTCTTCTGCTGATCCTACACTTCTATTTACCTCCTAGTCGTGGTCGAAGAGCCCTACATTTGAACAGAAATGAAGCTGGACTCCAGACAATTTAAGTTAATTCACGCTCAAATTCCCTGAACTATCGGATGCTACCATTTGAAGACGCTGGCCAACATTCTGTACAAGGAGTACTCTTAATCTGAAATAAAGAAGCAACTGGTTTTCAAACAGTTTACAATGTATTACTCATCTTACGTGTACAGTCTGTCATGCTGACACAAATGGTGAGTCGGTGGCACAGCGGTTAGGACTCTCACCGACCATGCACGTGGTCCGGGCTTCGATCCCCTGTCTACGCACACCCGATATCAATGGTCGGACTGCGAAATTTGGGCTACCGGTATCACATTTTGAAATTTCCATGCTTGTACCAAAAATATGGTGTGGAATCAAGCTATAATAAAAATAAAAATAAAAATTGGCGCCAATGGAGAGTTCTAAATAAATAAATTTATTCTCATAGTGCAGTACATGAGGGACGCCAGTTTACAGGCATCATCAAATTGTTACAGAAATAGAACCATATAATTCAATCACAATTTACAGGCAGTAGCAAGATATGCCTTACATGTTCGCTGGAGATTATACATACACTTGATAAATGTTAATCCCAGTAGTATAAAACAGCCTTTTCACTTATATACAATCATTTCTGTACACAGTTGGAAAAATCTGCTAGATTGTCAGTGAGTGCAACACATCAGGAAATACAGAAGTATTGTCTTCGCATTAACAAAAAAACCAGGTCTTTGGTGGATGGATTATAAGTGCCTGGGAAAAAAATAAAGCTTGAAGTCAGTTTTCATACATAACTTTGTTGTGTGCAGAATCCTTGAATTATAGTTCATTGATGTGTTATTTTGAAATCAGTGATATGTTTATCTCATTTGATCTGCAATGTCATTGTTGGGAGTAAATACGTAAGCTTCAGACGCATTAATTAATGGATTTCTACTGCTTGTGGGTATTTTCTTAGCGTGAGGAAGGTTTATGAATTTCAGCTGTTCCGGCAGGAGTTGAGAATATTAAATGCTCAGCAACATTATGGATATAAGTTCATCACATTCTGGAACTGACCTCGGCCCCATTCTATGCAGTAAAAGAATCCAGCATGACCTTATCTAGTTTTCGTATCCACGATCAAATTTCTTTCCTATTATAAAATTACGATTAGACTGCTGAAAAAATTGGAATAAATATATCAGTGATCTCAACATTATACATCAATGAACATTAACTCAAGGATGCTGTTCACAACAAAGCTATATAGGGGAATTGACTTCAAGCTTTATTTTTCCCAGACATTTGTATTACATTCATCTGATGTCTGGGTTTTTTGTTAATGCGAAGACAATATTTCTATATCTCTTCATGTGTTACACAGACAGACTACTTAGCAGACTGTTCCGACTGACTGTAATGTCAGAAAGAACAAACAAACTGTAAATTCAACATACATCGAAACATGTGTAATCTATATAATAACTTATCCATGCCTGTACAATTGGTATGTTCCTGCATTAACAGGAATAAATATATATTATTACTATATTGTTTTCGAAGAGTTGCGCATCATCTTGAAGTTAACGTTTCTGGCGCTGCCATTAATGCGAAGTCATATATTAGACATCTATTTCCTTTCTTGCATTATTCTCCGTCTGGCTTTTGTAGTGATCGTTGGCAGCTTTTTGCATGTTATATGGGAAGCCAGCTTAAATTTGAGGAGACAGGTGAGTGAAGCACCTCAACAGAGGAGTGCTACTAATAATAGAAAGAAAATATTCTCATTTTTGTACATGAGGGACGCCGGTTTACAGGCATCATCAATTCGATAAATTACACATACGATTAGTAAGTATAGTTAGTAATGATAACATAATAGGGTATATATTTATTCCTACAAATGTAGGACACACCAGTTGTATGGCCATGGATAAGTATTATTTAAGTTACATATTTAAATTACATGATTTATGGTTAAATAACATGGTTGCTGTCATATTATCTTTAGTTTGTGTAAAAATCTGATAACTAGTGATTCAATGGAACACATCAAGAAGTATAGAGATATTGACTTCGCATTAACAAAAAAACCCAAGTATGTGTTGGATGGATTACAGATACTTTGGAAAATAAATAGAGCTTGAAGTCAATTCCCTCATAAAACAATAAAATGCGTCTTATGATAATATATTCTCACTTTATGCACATGAGGGACTCCAGTTGACAGGCATCATCCATATGATAATAATGTACACATGGAGTAAGCATGTTTAAAAATTTCACTGACACAAGATATATATATATACAAGAGAAGGTAATGGAATATTGACCGTAAGCACACTCTGCATAAGTTAATACGGTTAATGTGTGGCATAATCCTAGGCACCATTGTTGTTTGAATTTGTTGGAAATGAGCGTAACAACTGAGTATTGCGTTACATTTGGTCGATATGGTGGGCTACTCACAAAAGTATAAAAGTGGGTCATAAAAGGTTAGTTAGTTGACCACAAACGATGTTTTAAGCAATATAATCTGCAAGAGGCTCACCACAGCAGTTAGTATCCAGTTAAACATGCAGAGTGGTATTAATGAATCAGCAACCGGTGGAGTTTGGATTCTTTTCGGTCTGGAACCAGAATATCTGTGAACCAATTCACACAAAATGTCGAAAGAGGCATGCAGAGGGAGAATATTACCATCGAATGAGTCAGTGGGATCTGAAATGCCGCTGTCAGCATATATTCGTTATTTCATAGATATTCAGGTTTATTGGCGCTTTATAGGTAGTGATTTGGATTTGTCATCATGATCGACATATGGATGAATATTCAAATATGTACTACAACTTGTTTGCCTTTCGTATTTAGTTAATTACATCTCGTGTCGCGTTTGGTTACTCTACGATTTTGACATGGGTGCTGGTAAAAAATATTATTCATACAGTAATATCGCATACCGTCTCCCTAGTCACAACACAGCGCCCAAGGAAGTCATCATGGTTAAAGAGAGGCACGCAACGTATTCTTCGAGCAAGTCGGAAGGCTTGGTTTACGTGGCGAGTATCTAAGAGTCAGATTGACCACGATGCATACCTGGAATTCAGGAACCGATGCAATGCAAGAGTTAGGAGGGACTGGAGGTCATTCCAGGCTAATCTCGCTAAAATCTCCTAGCTAACCCCAAAAACTTGTACTGATTCATGTTGGAAAGAAAACCAACTAACCAGGGGCATGCGCCTTAGTAGGCCCAAACGGTCAATAGCTGACTAGTCTGGAGATGGCTGGCTGAAACATTCAGTTTAGCCTTCGTCAAACAGCTAAACAGCGATGTGAGTATTACCGTTACGGACCAAAATGGTGGCACTACTATTTCACCGGAGGAAGACCTAGTGGCTAATCCCCAAATAAACCCCGCAATAGTACTAAGGAAGCTACTGCGACTCACACCTGGGAAGACCCCAGGTTGTGACGACATCAGGCCATCTGTTCTGAAACAGTGCGCCGAAGCTCTCTGTAGGCCCTTATGCGACTTGTTCCAACACTCTATGGAATGGGGGAAACTGCCAGGGGAGCGGAAGAGAGCCATTTTTTCTCCGATCTTCTGGGGAGATGGATAGGCAAAATGCCACTAGTTATAGACCAGTAGCTCTACTCACAGTGGTATCCAAAGTACTGGAAAGTATTATTGACGATCACATCAGGGAATATCTCGATAGGTCTAATATGCTCCATGAAGCCCAACACGGTTTCAGGAAAGGGAGATCCTGCGTTACTAACCTACTATCAGCTTGGGACGATTGGACATCATACTGGGATATGAATGTTCCAGTCCACGTAATCTTCCTGGACTTTGAGAAGGCATCCGACACTGTTCACCATAACCTTCTACACAAAATAAGCCAGGCAGGTATAGGCAAGCCACTTTTGTCATGGTTAAAGGACTACCTAACTGAAAGGCAATTTTGCACCAAGGTCAATCGAGACCGATCATCTTGGCACAGCTCGTCATCAGGAGTGTCACAGGGTTCTATCCTAGGACCACTGATGTTTTTGATTTTTATCAATGATCTACCATGCCGTCTAAGCTGCCCAACTCTCCTATACGCTGACGACGTGAAGATATGGAGGGCGATAAAGTGCCTGGAGGACTGAGATAGACTGCAGGAAGATCTAAACCTTCTGGAAGACTGAGCGGTGGCCAGTGGCATGACTTTCAACCTGAAAAAAGTGCAAAGTAGTGAAGTTACGCACCTGTAGACTGCAGAATGCAAGTTACACCCTGTGCAATGAAAGCTTGTCCTGCTCAACGTCGGAACGCGAATTAGGTCTAGTTCTAACGGAAAATGGACACAAACATAAATTACACAGGGGACGTAACGAGTGCATATGCAGTCATACACTTTACACGTAGACAGTTAGGTGCACTCAATCCTGAGCTCTTTCTAAGGTTGTACAAAACATACGTCAGACCACACCTTAAAGTGCATAATATTATTGCACCCTCACTGCTTAGAAGAGACGCCAACCTCTTGGAAAGAGTCCAACGACCGGCAACAAAAGGAGTGGTTGGTCTCCGAAATAAACCATATGATGAAAGGCTGAAGAAATTAGGCCTATTCACACTTAGCTACCGTCGTCTTAGGAGGGATTTAATTACTGCCTACAAAATAACAAATGACCAGAATCACCCAAAGAAAGGTGTTCTGCCATTGAGTAGGTATAGGCTCTCTCGTGGAAATCCCGAAAGGATAGCTCACCAGAGGGCAAGGAGTCGGGTGCCCTCCCACTTCTTTCCACTGCGTTTTGCCGTCCCTGGAATTCCTTACTGGCTGATGTAGCTATGGCACCGTCTGTGGACACCTTTAAGCGAAGGCTGAACAATCATGCAGCAACACAAGGACTGCGTCGAAATGGCCTATCCCCTCCAAATCTCATACACCATTCAAAGGTAGACAATTAAACTTGTCATTCTACCTGTTTACATTCTCTCCCGTCTTACTCTCCTGACAGCTTTAACTACACCTATTATTATCATTATTATTAGCACTATTACCGGTATATATGTATATTATTCATATTATTTTTCAAATTAAACTAGCTGACTGTTGTTACGTTTTCTTATTCTTTTTGTGTCTCTTCGTCTGAGCAACTTCACTAATTATATCTATTATTGTTATTATTATTATCTATTTTCTTTTGACGACGATACCGGAGGACTAACTGGTGAAAGGATCAACTCAATTCACAGTAGTAACAGTCTTAACACACCTCATACTACAAACCACACATAATTAATCCCAGCACTGCTCCTTTTGGAGTCAACCAAAGGTACGACTCTCGAGTGGCGGGACGAGCTACACAGAAGTTTACCGAAGATCAGGAACCTTTACCTCACAATCAAGAGGCGAGCACAAAGAAATCAAATTGGTTTATACTAGATCGTAAAAACGATATTGGATATTGGAGTGTTTCTCCGTGACAACAGGTGTCAAGACAAAATTTGAGATAACATGTAATATTAGAGACAGTGTCATCAAGAGAGTCTTCATTAAACAACTCCCACCTTGTGTCCTTGAGCATGCTCCTAAGATTCTGAACATTATCCATGTACAGTTTTCTTGGAAAGGTGTGGAAAGTTTCTCTTATGTAACTTTCGATAAATTTTGGGTAAAACCCATACAATACAATTATCTGAGTAAACAATGGGGCTCTTTTTCGAGCTTCATATATTCCGCAGTCATTTGTAAATACAAGATCAAGAGAAGTATCCAATCGGGTGGGAAAGTTAACTACATTTCCATGACCTAGCACTGTAAGAAAGCTGCGGTCACAAGAATTAAAATCATCTATCACAATGGACAATAAATTTCCAAAAGAGGCAGCAGCGAAAATAGTGAGTTCATCAGCAAACAGATAGTTCTGAAGTGCTACAACAAGGTGTGACATAAATGGTAGTTATAAAAATGAAGTTGTACTTAGACAAGTGTTTAGGTCTACATTTGACAGTTATACAGTCAATATTATCATCTGAGAATTTGAAAGCAGACGTTGTTGGCAACAGACCACTGAGAATTTATAAAGGTAGCAACACCACCAACTCGCTGCTTCCTTGAACTACTTCGGTCTTGTCTGTACACATTGAAACCATTCAGTAAGATTAAATTGTCATCATACGAATCGTGTAGCCAAGTTTCTTGAAGCATTATTACACCTGTATTACCGTAAATGTTTGGACATAATAGAGGATCCAAGTAATTTGTCTTGTTCGATAATGACCTGCATTTCGTGGTCATAATCACAGGAACAGTCATCTGATGCACTGGAGTACACTTTAAGGATCGTTGCCACCCACCATGATGCTTTCTCTTAAGGTTATCATAAACACGTAAATCATCAGCTTGAAGACATTTTAAATAATCGCGAGAGTAAGTAATATGATTTGGACACATAATTCAATAATTTAAACAAAATAAATCCAAGTAATCCAAGTAATAAGTGACAGAAAATATTGGTAGCCCAAGGTTTAAACAGGGAACTCATACTGGCAGTACGTGAATGCGCACTTGTGCAGCATATAGATGCACCAACACGATACCACCCTGAACATGATCCGTCCACTCTAGACTTGATGCTAACACACCAGAAGGGGGATGTTGTTGACACTAGATGCCTGTAGCCACTAGGCGGTGGTGATCATATAGTTATCATTTTTATGTTTAGGATCCACGCTGTCATACATAGGTTAACAGCTGCTTTCCAAACGTTTGGAAAGCGAATATATCTGCAGTCCGAAATGCAGCAACCCTAACTGACTGGTCTGTTAATACATACCAGACTGTCGAGGAGGCTTGTATGGGATATAGGAATACACTAGATTGCGTCACTGCACCCTTTGTACCTTGGTCTGCGCCTCGAAAACTATCTCATAAACTGCCTTGGATTTGCAACGAAATAAGGAGGTTACTAGGAAAACGAAAGAACTTATAGGACCGGTTTGCTGTGACTGGGAGGGATGAGTTTCGGATGGAATACCGCAAAATTCGAAACCTTTGTAAGTGTAAGATTGACAAAAGTCATATTGAGTATGAGAGATAGTTAGTACTGGATAGTGTGTAATATTCAAAAAGACTGTACTCGTTTATCAAGTGCAGGACTAAAACTAGCAGTGGCATACCGTGTCTCATGAGCAGTACTGCAGAGGCGGCCGAGTCAGACGATACAAAAGCTGAAGGTCGCTCGGAATACTTTTGCTATGTTTTTTCGTCTATTGGAACACTCAAGGGTGCAACGAGGTCACTACGATAGCCACCAAAATGCCACCAATTGTGATAGAGGATGCACTGGTTCTCAAACTACTGTCTAAGCTGAAGCCAGGTATATCACCTGGACCAGACGGACTTCATCCTAGATTGCTAACCTCCTCGGCGGATATGATATACATTCCACTTACGAAGATTTTTCAGATGTCTCTGACGCAGGCTAGGCTACCCAGGGACTAGAAAGATGCCTTTATAAGCCCCATCTTGAAAGATGGGAACAGGCAGTTAGTATCTAACTACCGGCCGGTAAGTCTGATCTGCATTATAGCAAAGGTGTTAGAGAAACTCATAAGGGATCAGCTCTTAGCTCATATGGAAAAGCATAGCTTACTGGCAGTGGAACAGCATGGATTCCGACCAGGGCGATCCTGCTTGACAAACTTACTGTTAGCTAGGGAAGATTGGGTCGAGGCCAGGGATAAAAACCATCTACTGGACGTTGTATTTATCGATCTTAGTAAAGCATTCGATAAGGTATCCCATTTAGGTCTTCTTAGTAAACTTAAATGGTTTGGATTAGACCAACGCTTATGTGAGTGGTTTAGTGACTACCTGATGGATAGGAGGCAGAAGGTAAGGGTTAATGGTGTACTGTCAGGGTGGAGAGCAGTACTAAGTGGAGTACCTCAGGGAAGTGTAATCGGCCCCCTGCTATTCCTATCATACGTAAATGAAGTGCCGAAGATTCTTACCTTATCTTCCTTATTATTTGCGGACGATAATAAGATATGGAAAACCGTAAATAGTAACGATGATAGGTTGGTACTACAAGAGATCTTATCAGATAACCAGATGTCTATCTGGGGAGAGATCAAATTAAACGATGAAACCAATAAAAGATGTTCAAGCAAACCTGATTATCCAGGAGAAGAAAGGAATCAAACAATGGTCTGGTATCGACGTTCGCGAGTTGTACGGATTATACTAACGCAAGATCTTATACCAACAACCACTATAGTGTTCGTTCTTCGAGTACCAAATGGTAAAGCAAAAGACCAGATTTTGTCGTCCAAAGTACGTATTATATTTCGGGACAAAATCGCGGGTAGAGGTGAATGCTTAGCTAGCTAGTAATCGTGCACGCACGTGACACGACGGAGCACCAAATGGCCGGGATGCTTGACCGTAAGCCTTCAGCTAAACAAGTCGACTTAAACAGTGATGGTCAGCATCCAATGTTGAGTGATGATTGCTGTGGTTAATAATTTTGGGGAATTATTTACCGCTACAGCTCACTCCCCCCCTAGTGGGTTTGTGAGGACCCTAAGACATGACCAGCCGGAAGTAAAAAAATCTCGATGGTTCCCTGATGGGTGAAAAAAATCTTCCGAGCGGCTTGATGGAGAGCCTGCTGGTCTGTCTGCCTATGCTAATAGGGTGTCTGTACATAGCTTCCTCGATATTGTTCGTTGGATCCCGTGCTTCGTTTGTTTCCTGTCCAGTGCCCGTTGCACCTGGAAAAGAAAACAAGAATGCTGAGAACCTTGTCAAGAAAAATGTACCAAATAAGCGTTTTTTACCAAAAAAATATGACATGCATCTACTATACAGTAAAATAATGTAAAGTTCAAAATATCGGAAAAAAATATACATCTAATTTAATTTTATGTACGGTTATAGGAAAAATATCATTTACTTGTGTTAAATGACGCAACATAAAAAAATTGATGTGTCACTCAGTTATGTGAAATAGGTGTGAAGGTATTCTGGGAATCTAACGTGACGTCCAGAACGCGTTTTCTTAGAGTGATCGACCGAAGTAGCCAGTGGGCGAATGCCCTGACAGTCAATAGTGTGACCCAGAAAATCGAGTGAGTCAACGCCTATTTGACACTTCTGTATATTGATGGTAACACCATGTTGGCGTAACCTTTCAAATGCCAAGTCCAAGTGTCTAAGGTGAGTTTCCTTATCTGGACTGGCAATGAGGCAGTCGTCTAAGTATGCGTATACAAAGTCGAGACCGCGAAATACTTCATCGATGAAGCGTTGGAATGTTTGGGCCGCATTCCGGAGGCCGAATGGCATACGTAGGAATTCGAAAAGTCCGAAAGGCGTGATGATAGCCGTTTTCGGAATATCTTCCGTTGCCATCGGGATTTGGTTATATGCTTTAACCAAGTCGATTTTGGAGAATATAGATGCTCCAGATAACGTTGCCGTCAAGTCGTGTATGTGAGGCAAAGGGTAGCAATCAGGAGTTGTTTTGGCGTTCACTCGCCGGTAATCACCAGTGGGTCGCCAATCGTTACTATCCTTTTTCGGTACCATATGCAATGGGGATGCCCATGGACTATTCGATGGCCGAATGATGCCAAGGGTGAGCATATGATCGAATTCGTTTCTGGCAATTCTCAGTTTGTCAGGGGCCAGTCGTCGTGCTTTAGATGTCACGGGCTGTCCTGAGGTTATGATATGGTGCATAACATTGCTGGTTATACACGGGAGATCGTTAGATGGGCAATTCAGTTCCGGATATTTGTCAACAATCGGTTGAAAAGTTGGATCGAGGATTGCTTTCATCTTAACGATTGACAAGCTGGGGCCTACGTAAGTTATGCCTTTGATAGACAAACTAGTAGTGTTGTCAATTAGTCGTTTACGGCGGACGTCTACGAGCAAATCATGATGATTAAGTAGGTCCGTGCCAATGATGGGCATTGTGACGTCAGCGATTAGGAAAATCCACTGAATAGGTTTGCGTAAACCTACGTTCAGATAGACGTATTTCCGACCATAGGTTGCAATTGGTTTTCCATTTGCAGCCTGTAGGTTGAAGTTAGGATCCTTCTGTCGATCTGCTGCTGTAGCAGGAAGGACGCTGACTTCGGCGCCTGTGTCGACTAGATATCTAGTCTGGCTCATTACATCATGGATGTAAAGTAAGCGGCTAGTGCCACCGGCGACGGTTGCCGCTAACGCGTGCCGGCGGGATAGTTTCCCACAGACTTGGAGGCTTTGCCGAAATCACAAGGTTTTCGACAACATTTCGCTTCCTTGCCATAGGTGTTGTGATACCAACACCAGTCAGGATTTTTGAGAGAGCGTGTGTTGGACTTAGATCGTCCACGTGCGCTTTGCCGTTGAGGGGATTTAGAACGACGATAGGAGGAATTGCTAGGCTTGTTTGACCTAAGCATCTGCTGGACGGAGTTGCATAACTCTATCATTGCAGAATCCTTCTTCGAAGTCTGTTCGGTAACAGAGTATACTTCGGTAACTGGCCGTTTCGTTATCTCTAGAATTCTATCTGCAGAGACAGCTAAATCATCTATGAGAACACCCTGAAGTGTCACAAGTACAGTCTGAACTGACTGTGGCAGTTTGGATAAAAATAGTTCTCTAAACAGTCCTTCATCGAACTGACTTTGGCCAATGATCTCTTTCATTCTTGCCAGCATGCTCACGGCTGACTGATCTCCTAACTCGATGTTACGAAATAACTCATCCAGACGTTGTCGATCTGTGAGAACGTTTCTCTTCAGGATGGATGCTTTGAGCAACTCGTACGAGTTACTTACCGACATCTGCAGAGTTACGCACTTGCTGAATTCCCGCGGTAGGGCGTGAATAACTGCAAGGAACTGTGAACGTTGATCAGTTATGCCATGTTCACAAAAATCGGACTCAGCAATCTGAAACCACGTTTCAGCATTATCTGGCCAATATGGTACTAGCTGGATTGTTTTGGCGGTTGAGCGAATCTGAATAACCTTATGGCTAGGATCACTCATGACGAAAAGTATGCCGATAACAATATAGTACAAGAATAAACACAAAAAGGAACGAACTCACCGGGTTTATCTGCGTGTGAATTGAAGATGTAGTTCGTGGTTGGGCTCACAGTTTAGGGGCTGCGGGTATCGACGTTCGTGAGTTGTACGGATTATACTAACGCAAGATCTTATACCAACAACCACTATAGTGTTCGTTCTTCGAGTACCAAATGGTAAAGCAAAAGACCAGATTTTGTCGTCCAAAGTACGTATTATATTTCGGGACAAAATCGCGGGTAGAGGTGAATGCTTAGCTAGCTAGTAATCGTGCACGCACGTGACACGACGGAGCACCAAATGGCCGGGATGCTTGACCGTAAGCCTTCAGCTAAACAAGTCGACTTAAACAGTGATGGTCAGCATCCAATGTTGAGTGATGATTGCTGTGGTTAATAATTTTGGGGAATTATTTACGCTACAGTCTGGTCACTCTAAAGAGCTCTGCAACGACCCTAATCTGGTACTCGACTAGACATACCACCACCAACCACAACAGCACGCAAACTGTTGGCTCCCACTTGAAACCGACTGTCCGACGACAGAAGAATATCTAAATGTGATCAAGCTACTGAGATACAGTCGGGAGGACGGTAGGACCAAACGGAATTCCCTAAACACGAACCAATGAAAACGGACCTAGAGACTGTGGTGGTTGTGCTCACGCGATTATCGCAGAATTTTTGGAAGAAAGGGAAGCCACCTTCTGATTGAAAGAAAGGCTGATCACCTTGTTAAAATGCCAAAGAAGGCCGACTTAGGCCTCACCATGCAAGAACTGGTGTAGAATCATGCTCTTGTCCACGCCAAGTAAAATACTGAGTCGCACCATCCTGGAGAGAAGAAAAGTTTCACTAGCTGTAGACCTACGCCAGGCCAGAACAAGCTGCGTTCAGGTAAGGCGAATCATCAGCTGATCAACTTGCAACTCTACACATCATCATCACAGAACAAAGCATAGAATGGCACTCAAGGATCTACTTCAACTTCATCGATTTCGAAGAGGTAACTGCTTAGACAGCATCGACCGAGAAGTAAATTGGAAACTGCTTCAACACCATGGCGTGCAGCAACTAGGTCTTTATTAAACTCATTCAACAGCTAGCTATATGACAGTGCCACGTGTCAAGTGGTGATACACAACGGAAAAATCAGCAAGGCGTTCGAAGTGAACACAGGAGTAAAACAAGATTGGCTGCCTATTATCACCGATGATATTCACAATTGCGGTGTACTGAATTACGCGTCAGACTGTGTACAGGGAGCGAGGAGACTGGAATAGACTGCACCACCGATGAGAAGACTCTAGATGATTTGGATTTCGCTCGTGGGCGGTTCATGTTCAATGTCACACAAACTCGAAAACTTGCAGGCGAAAGCAATAAACTGGCTGAAGAGGTAGACATTGAAGACAGGACTCCAGGAGAACATAGAGAAGATGGAGTCGATGAGGAAACCAGCGAACCTCGAGAACAACAGCAACAACCAGCACCAATCTCCATCAATGGGAGCGATTTGACAGAGGTGAAGTCCTTCAATTATCCGGCTTGGAAGAGTCGTTTCAAATAAAAGGTTCACGGAACGGATGAAAATGTCAAACCACGTCAGAGTCAGAAAGGCAAGACACACTCTTATCAAAGAAAACCAGTTTGGAAATCTTCTGAACTCCACCTTAGCACTAGGAACATGATTCGCACTTTCACAACCAATGTCAAGTCGGCCAGCCAGCTCTTCTATGCGGGTCAGAAACTTGTCCAGCGTGTAACGGAAAGGATTTCCAACAGGTTGCAGACTTTTATCGACAGCTGTATTCACTGACTTCACACTGAAGATCAAACATCCGGCCAGAAAGAATTAGTAACAAGAAACTCCGGCTGGGAGAAGTCTGTGGGAGGAAATACAGATAGATTGAGCATAAGTTAAGGAGGCCTTCGAATGACATCGTGACAGGCAATTGGTCGACTGGAATTCGAAGTGTGAGCGACGAATGGATCGTCTATGTGAGGGTAACATGGAGGAGATCGTGCGAATAGAGATTATGGGCAATCGTGTACCCAGGTGAGGAGGACGGCAGAAAATAGTAGAAAGTAGAGATGTGTCGTTGAAGCTCTCCTTCGTTTCATTCGGAAGCAAGGGGAATAATAACCATTTTTTATGAATATGTTATTACAATCCATCAGCGTATACTTTGAGAGACTGTTTACTCTTGTATACTGACTTCTTACTCTTTTGCATTGCTCTCATTTGTTCCACCAATTTACCATGACTTCTCGACAAAGTAAGGGGCATCGAAAGCTGTCGGTAGCGTGTTTAGCTTTCCTATTCGTACACGCTCTAATATTGTTTCGGGCAGGCGTTTCTATTCATGCAAGGAATTGGCGAACATCCTCTTGTCAGAAACACAGCTCCATCTTCATTCACGACTATCCTATTACATCTCTTCATGTGGTCATGCAAGCAACTATAGTAGACTGTATCTTCGAACGATGTATATATATGTATATGTATATAGGTTGACGAAAGCATATTTGGCTGGAATTCATATGAGAGACGAGAAATGTGTTAGACAGGAAGCTGTTGATTTTCTGCGAATACTTACAACAAATAAACGTCACCGTATATTTTTTCTATCATAAATATTTTCATGTCAGTATATGTTTTAACTTTCGATTCATTTTCACATTGCTGAAAATATCAACATCATAGTATTCACATTTTTTACTTTTGATGAGTAATGTAACAAGGAAATTGGAAGGAATATATTTTAGAACATGCAAGGAACTCCCTATTTGTTTGGAATAAATCTGTTTTTTTTCCATTATTATCATTATCGCCAGTTAGATAGAAGGGACTGTAGCGATGGGCTTGAAATGGAGATGTGCTTGCTCCTGAATCTTCATGTTCCCCTTGGAACACATATCAATAATGAGAAGCAGATTTTCATCATGAGCTGACATTAGTCAGAGAACCACTGGAAAACCCACCTGGGAGTACTGGACAGCTGTTTCGTCCTAGTTTGGGACTCTTCAGCAGTACGCACCCACCGGGATTCGAACCCAGGACCTTCTGGTTACAAGGCGAGCTCGTATACCATTAAGCCACTGGGACCCGATCCAATGGTCCACGAATTCTAACTTCTGCCAATTCACGACATAGCGCGACCCAGAGGGTCCTGGGTTCGAATCCCGGTGGATGCGTACTGATGAAGAGTCCCAAACTAGGACGAAACAGCTGTCCAGTACTCCCAGGTATTCCAATGGTTCTCTGACTAATGTCAGCTCATGATGAAAATCCTGTAACCAATCAAATCCCTACAAACCAACACTTGAATGAGAAGTAGAATTATATTTGTATTTTTGAAATTATTCTTAGTATAATTATTATTGTTGAGATTCCTAGGAAACGTGTTGATCACGCTACGCAATCGCTATATTAGTCGATATGAGATTAGTTTAAAAAGGTGTTGTCTACTCAACTTGACATCTACCACCGAAAAAAAAACACCCGTGTGTGATTTAATGCACATGCTAGTAGGTGGAACCTAGAATTCCCGTTCAACTGATCACATCAGTTCATTTCTGAAAGTGATACAATGAATGAGACACGTGTGCTTCATCAGGAACCAGTGTAGTATGTGAATATTGATTAAAGAATAGTGTACAGACGCATGATTGTTTAGAGAATGATGAAATATTTGTGTTTTTCACGTAGACCAACTTATGATATAGAATGCTTTGAACAGAGCCGTTAATTCTCATCATTGTTATAATTATATCATTTTTAAATTGAAATAATTATAAATAATAATAATAATAATTATACAGGAGACATACAACGCATGATGTTGACCCTGAATAACAGAAATATTTCATCATTCTGTAATTACTTACGCGTTACCAAAATCACCTCATTTGAAGGTTGTTCATAATATTTACTCAAAACTATTCAACTAGGAACAGTGCTTAGTAAATAAATATTATGAACAACCTACAAATGAGGTGATTTTGGTAACGCGTAATTAATTACAGAATGAAGAAATATTTGTGTTTTTCACGTAGACCAACTAATGATATAGAATGCTTAGTACAACTGTGCTAGTTGAATAGTTGCTTAGTAAATATTATAAACAACCTACAAATGAGGTGATTTTGGTAACAGGTAATTGTTTACAAAATGAAGAAATATTTGTGTTATTCAGGGTCAACATCATACGTTGTATGTTTTATGTATAATTATTATTATATCTAATTATTTTATTTTTGAAATGATAATAATAATTTATATTTTCATATCAACATAAATTTACATGAAAATGCATGCCATTTTTACAGGCACGACCAAGTATGATATAATGACAAATAGTAGATTGTCTACAAGTTAATAATGTTTGAACAGCTAGATATTTGATATATATATAAATACACTCATTGTCTGACCCATGTGGTATCATTATTGAATTAAACAGTAGTCCTCCAGGTCGCGCAGGAAAATCGACTTCGTTTCGTTTTCAACCCGTAGTTGTAGGCATACGATAGCCAACCAATATTGAGGTAAGCACAACGTTTACAAGGGATAGTAAGATTATCACTTTTTTAAAAGTTCAAATTGTTGAATTATATAGTACAAGCAATCGGAACAGATTCTTATAATTGTTAATTTGTAAATCTTCCACGAAGGTTTCCATCGAAGTTGAGCGACAACCACGTGCTTGAACGCTATTTCAGGAAGAGGAGAAAGTCCTGCACAGCTACAAAGTGGTATAAAATGCAATCATGAATAATACATTATTGGAAGTATATTTACAAGAAAAATACAAGAATAAGCTATACAGTACTTAATATGATAGTGCACATTTGCAATGTATGATGCTAACCATATTGGTCTTACCATGGAAAACTATGACGTTTTCTATGAAAACAAAGTTATTCTGAAACATGAGTGCTGTTGTTATGTTTTGTTTACCATCAGAGCAACCGAACTTTATGCGAGAGAAGAGTGTGAATGAGAAAAAAGAAAAACAAAAGAGTAAATTTCAGCTTTACTAAAGGCCTAGGAAGTTGAGATAAAATAGAGTATAATAGTAATTAGGTAGAAGGATTATCGTGAAGTATATAAGTGACATTTTAGAGAGAAGTGGCTAGAAGGATTAGAACCTGTTCGATATGGTGACCTGTAGGATGTCTGGCGAACTTGTGTATGGCCCATGGGATAGCATCTTGACAAGAAACTGAGCAGGCTTGTAGATGTTAGGAGCGAAAGCATTATTTTTTTTTTTACAAGCTAAAACTGTACAGTCATTATTGTTTTAGTTAGTTTGTTTTTTTAAAAATTTTTTATAAAGTCAATTTTTTAATTATACTTTCAGTATCTAAACTCATGTTTAATTCTCGAGCTGCCAAAATAATGCATGTTGCTGTCCTACAGATCGGAGCGATTCACATTTGTGACCGCTACCAAATCTGCTGATCAGCAATGGTGAAAATAACAGCTCTATTGCAAACAGCAATTCTGTGATAGAATTATCCGATTTTCAGCATTATCAGCTCGCTGAAAAACAGAAAGGTGCGACGGGACTTCAGATGGTGTATAGAAATGGTAGACTCTCAGTGTGAAATTGAAGAGTGAACTGGTTGTATCACCTTCCTACCCTCTCATCACTTCAGTATGACCAACTACACTTCTTCATATCTTCCTAGTCATACACACCTGACATGATATTCCCAACGGAACTGAAGTCCCTGTGTAGCAACAGAAGACAAGGCCAGTCAGGCAACAGATCGTTTATATTAAGGAAATCAAAGCATATTTATATATTTTCATATACATTATTATAGATTAGTTAAGCAAACAAACACAGTCTTCTGATTGGTGGTTGTTTCTCACTTAAACTTAATCTTCCATCTCTTTGTGACTGTTTTTTTGAATGTCAGATCATCTATATGTTAACTGTATCCGCCTACGCAAACAAAGTCTGCTGTGGTCGGTTTTTGAATCGGTCTTGTTCATATTTTCTCATGACCAATCTTGAGAACGTAAACATTGACGTCAATTACTGTCTACCAACTTTGGCTAGCAGCCAGTTCTCACCACACTCGTCCCCCCGTCAAAGACTTTTGACTGAAGTTGGTTCGATCGTCTTGGTTCTTGGGGCTTTGCTCTTTTGTCTTGCTGTCTGAAAATCTCGGCGCTTGCGGATGTTCACCTGTTTCTCTCTGTGTTTACCATTGCGATTGCGTCTGCGTAACCCCATCATCTCAAAGTGACCGTATGTGGTCCTCCTTGCCACTTTGGAAACTGTTTGCCTGACCCTGTCGCACATTCCTTGGGTATTTCACCTAACACTTTCATATGCTGCTTTCTCCCAACCTCCCAGCAGCGTCCCAAGTAACAGCCTCATCGCTGACAGATATTGAACGCCACTCAACTGCGAAGAAGCCTGGAAGTCCTGCTCGAAGCACAAGCATACCTCACTTTCCATAAATCTTATGTTTTTCAGGCTTTCCCATTTGATATCACAGTCTGTGTGGAGAATCACACACAAGAGCTGACATGATGTGAGATGCATTACACACATCGTATCAAACTGGTTGATGGTTTCACCGGTGAATTTGTTCAATATTATGATAATGTAGTGTTCAGATGGAGACAGAAGAAACACTGGTGTAAGGGATACACCAGGAATATCTGCCTGCTGAAATAGTTAATCATTCAACACTCGGCTGCGTTTAGGAAGCATATGATTCAAATGTCAGATATACATCACAGTCAAAAATTCGTTTTATATTTGAAGTATATCTTACTTGAAATACCCATTGGGAACTGTATGAATACAGGGGTGACTCTAAACTTAAGCAGCCCAAACGGAAACTACCTTACGAACGAACAAATGACCTTGACGAGGACAATTTTAACCAATCAGAAGGCTTAGAATGAACGGCACATAATTTTAATAAATCGTTTATATACAAGTAATGCAGTGTTAAAAAATAGTTACAAAGGATAGCGTTCTCGTATATGTTGCAAAAAGAACCTCCCAATGGCAACTCTAAACAATAGGAACCCAAAACGAAACGACCTACGAACGCACACATGACCTTGAGCAACCGATCAGGTGACTGTTTTTTCCAGCAATAGGTTTTGGGGATATATGACACCAGCCTCCAGAAAGGACATATTGAGGCAACCCCTAAGCACAGGGCATGTGTATTATTGCCTATTATCTAGAGTTTAGTGCTGCCTGGGATGACTATTGTCGTTTTTTGAGCCTTCTGATTGGTCCTTGACGAGGTCATTTGTGCTTTCGTAGGTCGTTTCGTTTTGGGTTCCTATTGTTTAGAGTTGCCCTCCCAGTTTGACATAGGAGTCTTTAAAGTCATGTTAAACCAAGTCCTATAATAATAATAATAATAATAATAATAATAATAATAATAATAATAATAATAATAGTATATTCTCATTTTTTTACATGAGGGAAGCCAGTTTACAGGCATCATCAATATGATAAATTACATATACGATTAGTAAGCATATTTAATAATGTTAATTTAATAAAATACATTTTTTCCTACCTGTGTAGGACACACCAATTGTACAGGCATGGATAAGTATTATTTAAATTACATAAATTTGGTTCATGGTAAAATTATAAGGTTGCAGTCATTTTGTCTATGGGAACAATATGATAACTAGTCATTCAATGGAGCACATCAAGAAATATAGAAATATTGTCTTCGCATTAACAAAAAAACCCAAGTATGTTTTGGATGGATTACAAGTACTTGGGAAAAGAATAAAGCTTGAAGTAATTCCTCCATATAACTTTGGTGTGTACGGCATCGAGTCTTATTCTCGATTTATATCCAAATTTGATAATAATTTAAAATAAGTAATACACTTGTATACTTTTGTCAGCATTTTCATCGTAACATCACAAGTGAATTGTACTCAATGTGGACTAATAATAATGAAAGTTTGTATTTTCTTATAAACGGGTGTTTTCAAGAGATGCAAGCTATTTTTGCAGACAAGATCAGTTATGTTGTAAGTTACAGTCGTGAAGTATTATAAATCAATACTTTTTTTATTGGTATAAAGGTATATTTCACAACTGTAATCCAGGTTGCATAATGCGTAATTCACAAGGGAATTGTAAGATATGGGACCAATAATGTTTGCAGATCATTTATCATTGTAAATGGTCAAATATCCTCATTCTTCATTCTCATTCAAAGAGTTAAATGGAAGCTGAAATGGTGAGAGACAAAACAAGACAAACAACAACAACGCAAAAGAAAGCAAGTGGAATCCTCAAGGAGTGATTAATATGTATATATACATTTATATTCTGTTTAGTAATTATAGTTATTTTGGTGCACTAACTAAATAGTCCCGTGATGCTAACTTTTATATTGTGTGAACTAATATTATTGTCCTGTGTAAAAATGTCTATCATGTACTTCCAATAATATAAAAATTTATAATTGTAGTTTGTTGTAACTACAC
This sequence comes from Trichobilharzia szidati, assembly GCA_944472155.2. NCBI lineage: Eukaryota > Metazoa > Platyhelminthes > Trematoda > Strigeidida > Schistosomatidae > Trichobilharzia > Trichobilharzia szidati. The sequence goes on along the minus strand of OX235279.1, from coordinate 18,154,161 downwards.
GTTTAATGAACTTAAAATATCTATGTTGGGCGAAAAAATGGGAGTAGGATTCAGACGCAGAAGTGCATTGTCATCTATGAGCAGTCTGGTGACTGAGGAGATGAACTCTGCGAGTGTGTTTGCATCGCGCACATCAGCTGGTAGTCTATTCCAAATGACTGAAAACTTATTTATGAAGAAATTATACCGCATGTAAGTCTGACAATGCTCTATAGCAGCTAGGTTGTGATGATTTCTAAGATTGTAACTGATGACAGCGGTAGGTTTAATTATTGGCTCGGAGGAGATAACTGTAAATCATTACATTTCTTGATCCGTTCACATATCTTATCCGTTTTTTGAGGTGACTCCAGAAACTTTCAATGGAATTAGTATGAGTTCCATCGAAAGGATTTATGAATCCGCTTGTGTGGTTGACAACTTGATGAATATAGCCACTCATCCGTATGTATAGTTGTTCCCGGCAGCACTAAACGTTGGATAATGGGCAACAATACATTCGCACTGCGATTAGGAATCGCTTCTATATATCCTTTGTGTAGGGTGGTGTCATATATGCCCAACACCCATTGTTGATTTGAACTCATTCTCCCTCTATTATATTTCCTTTTTATTAACACAGTGTCATCCACGTGAACAGTAACACCAACTCCGCCGAGTACTTGGGTCAGTCTGTTCATTTTCCACGACACCACATCTCTGCAGTATTGGTACCACCGTACTGCAGAAACTTGTGACATTTCTCTCTCATATGCGGTTGCTGTTACTGGTCTTCTTAGAACCCAGTTGTGACACATCATCAGAATCTTCGTTAGAGGTAAATGAGATTTCGCGAAAAATGTATCTAAAGAATCTCTAAACTAAAAAATAACGACATACCCTCTCGGACCGATTTTCTGCATCTGTACTCACTGCAACGGTAAACATAACCGTTGACGCACCTCGTGTGTATCTTTGGATATGCATTACACCTCCTCACTGGCAAGTTTTCGACCTCGCTATCAGCCTGTTCTCTGAACAGTAATCAAAAACAAAGTCTGGAGCGAATTTGTGCCGCAAAAACGATGTACAGCATCCATTCCGAGTCATCTGATTGGCTGCTCAAGGTCATTCTTCCGTTCTCAAGGTAGTTTTGGTTTGGGCTGCTAAAGTTTAGAGTGTAACCCTTACTCATAGATAGTATGATTTGTCAAATCAGTGTTTATCGACTTTTACATTTCCATTCAGAAGCGTTCGATTTCTCAACTTGTCAAATCTGCATATATTCTCGAACATCTATTTGATTTTTAATGGGTATATCAAATTAAAGAGTAACGATATAACTGCTTGAAAAATTTCTCGTGAACTACCTAGTTGCCATAACTATACTTGTTTGGATATTCCAGCTAACATTGTAGTTGGCATCCACCTTTCGCCGTTGTGACATTTGCATATCATATGCTCACTTCATGCTTATTATTTGTCTTTGTACCTGTTAGACCTGCAATCCTAATGCTGCCATTTGTGGTTGTACGATACATTGTAAATTTGTTGTCTTACAATGTGATTTTTTAAATTTTTTTTATTCTCCTTCACGTTCCCCAGTGGAACATAGGGCTTCAAGCTAGTGGCTTGAAGTTTCTATAGCAGTATTTATTTTACAGGATGCGGTTGCTAGCCTCATGCCCAACCTTTCCTCTTTACCAGCATTATTTCTGGCCTAGCGAGGTAAAGGGGTGCGTCGGTGGCCGGGGATCGGACCCCGGACCATGTACATGGTCGGCGAGCGTCCTAACCGCTATGTCACCGACGCACAATGTGATTTAGTTTGAGTTAATCAGGGTGATTGTTATGTTGGACTGTTTTCGGGAATTGTTGGTGTTTGATTCTTGTGAACAGAGTGGTGATGGCACCTTGTTGTTGTGTGAATATTCGATTGCATTCTCACCTACTCTATACGGTTGGATTTTGGTTAACTTGTTTTGCGCTGCCGTACTTGTTTTCTACTTGAAATATCTCCTTCCTGCATAGCTGACTAACGAAACTGTTGGAGATGACTCTCAGTTGCTGAGATTTTATTTTTTTGTCGAACAGAACCACGTATACGTTACGACAAATAAACGACTTCTAGCTGTCTTTGCAGCGTTTTCTGACGCTGTGTCTCTCGACGAAGTTTCGAAGAGCTATGCAGCAGTATGCAATCAATGATTCCCTGAGTTCATACCACAGATTTGTGGAAACGCATGCTTCAGGTATTTCAGCATACCTAGATATCATCATCCAGCAAGTCCTCATTCAGATGTATGTATTTGGTGTCAGTGATACGGAGGATGACTGTTATAATAAACATGTTAGTTGCTGGAATAAGTGAATAACATGTGACCACTTATTCGATTTCAAATGATGCGGAAAAGTTTATTACGTGCTCTTGGTCCATGTTATTCGTGATCACCTCCTCAAAAGGTGACACTGACTCAATAGCAGACGAAATGAAGTCGATGATGAGTATATGACTTCACACAATTGTTTGTCAATAAAACAGTAGGTCTGATTGCATCTATCACAGGGCTCATCTGTGTGAATAACACACACACACACACACTCAGAAGCCTTAGAAGAACACGATACTCAAGAGACACAATCTCACAACAACCACCTGAAGACCAATCTCACATTATCACATTCCCAATAACGACAACCAAACACGAATTCGAATATTAACCACACTCAATCACCACGACCAGTTGAATGAAGTTTGAATTCATGAAGAGAAATCGATGTAGCAGAAAAGTGATTTATTTAATTTAAATTAAAAATGAAATATTTACGAAAGCTACTACAGTCTACATGTATTCAGTGTTACGCCAACATTTGAAATTCATCGTGGAACTTCTCCTCAATTTCCTGTGTGAGAATAAAATCAGTTAGCAATATTATTGGATGAAATACTAGTGGTTAAAATAATGAAGAAAGAATAATCGTGAGAAGGAGGATGATTGTTGGTGAACTGTGTGCTTATTCATAGAATCCGAGAATTCGGAATATTTTCAGTGAGTGATGATTTCCATTTCTATCATTTGTCGGTGTATTTGAGTTGTTAAATTCAATAATTCACTATGGGTCGTGTGAATTTCACCAGCTTGATTGCATAGCCTCAGTGACATTTTTGAAATGTGCACACGGTTACTTACAACACCACTCATGATGCTTTCATCAATCGATTAAACACGAGTATTATGCAGTGTAATTTGAACCACACATTCATGAATCAATATTTCAGCTGGACAGCGAAATGATGGTCTATGGTGAAAAATATTATCTGAATGTTGCAGTGAATATCCGAATCCAGTGTTGTGCTCTCCTCACTCATCATCCTACACTGTCACACTTCCTTCGCTTCAAATTTGAGTCACCACCGCATTAACAGACCTTCGAATGATAAAATGTGGAAATATAATGCAAAATAAATCTCACATATCAACCCCTTCAATAGAATTTCGTTTATATTTTTCGCATCTAGAAATGATAAAACAGATTGTGAAGTATTTGAATTGACCAGCGAAAGGGACTGTGGTCAGTTACTGAGTTCTTCTGATAACAAACTAACATAAGACTGGGATTGACTATTCTCACAATCACACAACTGCCTTTATATTGTTTTTGCATAGAAATTTTCGATTGTGGAGTTTAATCATACACAGAAAATGAACTCACAAATATTAAAAGTTTGCTCGTGTTTGTGAAAGAATAAGTAATAAATTTGTACATTGAGTTGACGCAGATCTGAAAAATAAATCAAGGTGGGGGGGGGAATGAATACCTATAGGAACACACTTCACAGGATCATACATGTCATGAAATAACGCTGAATAGTCTGTTTCGCACACAGATACAAGCAATTGACTACTTCACAAACTCATCCACTTGCATGATGTTAAGAATAAAACATGTCCAAACTGCAGTCATAATATCACTTTTGTGGTACTCATTCAGTGTTTCACGTTCAACAAATTGTCTTCCAGTGTGTGTGTGTGTGTTTCTACTCAAAATCACAACTGCCGTTTTTAGACGACTGACTACCATCCAGAACACTAAACTTGTTCATCCTGCTTCACACATTATTTCCTGACTCTTGGAAAATCCTCATCATTGACTAGCGCATAATAAGCGATGGATGTTCATGAATTCAAATCGTGATGACGAAGGTATTGTGACGTGTGGAAATGTAACCTCATCGTGGGTGTATGTGAAAATGTTTTTCATCAATGTTCATCAAGAATGTAAAAAAGGAACAAATGAATACCTTCGTAAGGTGCTGGAGGCATATTCACGAAACATTTCTTTATGGGGAACTCCTCTATATTTCCTGTTCATGGGTGAGTAAGAGTAAAACACAGTTTGATTATTCACTCAAAGTTACAATAGATGCGTGGAGACTTGCATTTCGAAAATCGTTACTCCACACAGACGAAACAATTCAGACTGGTTAGCGTAATAAAATCCTACTTACTTTTATATTCGAAGGATTCTTGTTGGATACATTTTGCCGCATCGACTAATATCCTATGAGGGTCTGTAAGTAAATTAGTGACACACGTATCAATCCATGTCTATTGTTTTCTCAGTATAGTGCTCATACAAAATTATGCACGTTAAACGCAAACACAACCGAATTTCTGATGAATCGTCAACCACTTCGCAATCTTCATCGGTGCATGAGGAAATTATTCATCTTTATTTCAAGTCAGTAAATAAAAGTCAGGACTAAAATAACAATAGTTGAGATGGTGAAGTGCGAATATAGGCCAGATGACGATTGTTAGTCAGAATATTGACGAGAAATAATTATGACGGTAAGTAAGTACAGAAATGATTCAAAATATTTAGCTTACCTCCGGGAAAATGGTGAAGTATATCTGAGAGAGATAGACAGAAGTTAGCATATTCGGCAGCTCTGATCAATTTTTAGTTAGAAAACTTGGTAACGTTCATCACATCACTGTCGAATAGATGTTCAGTATTGAAATGATCGGTGAGAGAGCACATCAACAACTGTGATTTAATCACGAAACCAACTTCTCATTTATCAGATGAAAACTCAATTTAGTGGACATATTGCGTAAATAAAATGATATTTAAATTGAAAAAAATTGCCACAACGTACTTTTAAATGCCTCGCTTCCCCAACTGTACTTGTATGCATTTTCCAGGCAGTCCGTATCTAAAATAGGTAGTCCATCATTTCAATAAATTTGACTTGCTTACACTTTTTTATTTCTCCTTGTAAGCTTGCATTTTGACTGAGAATCTTGTCTAGGAAAACAGAAAAGTGAAAAGGGTCTAGTGGTTATAGCTTCTGGAGACATGTATAAAAATGCCATAATTATCTGTTACACACTAGATAAGATGGTTGATGTATTGATGTCATCATTGGTGATAATTTCGAAAGAATAATTCGAAGTATGTTTTCGTCAGCGTAAAAATATTATCAACAATAAATCTTTAGGTTTTATATACCTGTAGCCTGTTTTACTTTCGCTTCTGAACTTTTCAGATACGCAGTGACTTTAGGGATTTCTCCTGTAGGGAAACGAGAATATTTTGAATGAATTGTCATATGTTAAGTAAGAACATTGGATGCAAGTGAATAAAGCACACTGGAAATCGTTTCATTGAAGAAGTCTGAAGTAATGTCAGTTGAGGCACTCAAGTCTGAGACCCTCCCTATGTAGGATTCTTAAGAGAGCAGGAATTACGGTGGTGGCATTCAAACCTTCAAATTTTTTAGGTGGGACAAGTTAAATGTATGTAGGTTAAAGGAAACTGTTGGTTGACCCAATTAGACAGAATAATATATCTACAAAATACCTTGCAATCACTGTGAGATCAACTACATGGGTCAAACTAGTGGATCGGGAGTAGTCAGTTTGGCGGAACATAAGAATTTAGTTAACGTTAGAATGGTTGAACCAATCCACGAAGATCAGTGGATTAGAAAACAGTTCAGCAATTGCACTGCATGCATTAACAACGCACGAACACACAGTAGGGTGGGAGTGAGTTGAAATTCTAAAAAGTTATGTAGGTAGGTGAAGAGAGGTTGGTTACTGAGTCCTTGCTCCTAGAATCTACACCCAACAGTGCAATTAAAAATGACTCATCACTCAAACCGGAGTCAAGCGATGAAAAATAATGGAATTGTGTAAACGAAGTTAGAAAGTTAAGTGAATACCTTGATATGGATATGACGAGTAGTAAATTGTGCACAAAACCTCATCAGTGAATATTACCGTGTAACACTGTGAGACTATATCAAAATAAATTTCACCCATAATGAAACTATACTCTACCACAGTGCAGAAGTTCTATTCTTATATCAAGTCGATTGACAAACTCAAGTGATATTTATTTGAAACGTACTTACGATTGATTTTAGCAAGTCTCGTTGAAATTGCATCTTTACTCGTCGACTCGCCTTGAAACGAAATGAAGAAATGCAACCGTCAATTATAATAGATTGGAGGAGTTTCAGAATACTGAAAATTATCAGAACAATTTGTCTACTTAAAATACATCAAACTGCTGTCGACCGCCTTATGTATGCCATTGCAGGGCAGAAACACATCATCTCAAAATGTGTATTCGAGCTGTTTAAATCTTAGGAAATTCTAGACTGACACATTATTCAAATGAGAGAACATGTCACTGTGCAACTGTTGATATACACAGTTTCTGAATCAGAGTCAGGAGAACAGACGCCTTCGCTATTACACTGCTCTTTACCATGTATCAGGCAAGATGAATTTGATATGAAAGCGTACGCGACAGCGACCATTCCTCGGCCAAAACTTAACTAGTGAGAATAGCCCGTGAGAGTAGCCGGCGAAATATTTAGCAGTTCTAGTGAATAAGGCGAACCTTTCGTAAGGATTAAGGAACAAATATACCATCTTTTGAAAAAGTGCTTACCTGAATTTATGGCTGTAAGTGCCAACAGGGTGATGAAGGCGAAGTGGACCATCTTGTTATGGTAACTGACTTTCCGTTCCCTTATTTATACCACAAGAAGCAGTCATAATCATTGTTGTAATTGGTTCATTACAATAATCACGATTTCATCGTTCATTTGTGGATGACTGTGAGTGTTGTGATTGGTGTGTGAAACAACGTCTCATGATATCGGGTGAGTCATATAATTGATCGAAGCAATCTGATAGGTGTATTGAAATCTATCGATCTGCAGAATCACCTCAATCCAAATAGTAAGCAGAATTCATGTGATGGTGTCCACATGAAGAAAGGACACTCGCAATACACCGTGGAAGATCCCAGTTGAGAAGTCATCCGACTTCACGAAGATTTGAGTTAGCCTTACTAATCTGCAACTGAGAAAAATAACCCTTGAAGCGCTTTCCGATTAGTGCGCTACGTTTGCTTAGTTTCATAAAACTCTCATTTCTCTGATGCTTTCTCACCAGAAATTTGTGGGATTAATTGTACTTAGTTCACCTTTTAACACTGAATCTGTGGATATAATCTGGCTGACTGATAATACCGAAGACTAACTGTTCGGCATATTGTGACTGCTTAACACTAGCTGATATCTTTATTGTATACATATATTGTTTGATTTACATGCTCGAGTTGACCCAAGTCAGTGACCCTGTGGTTTCCATATCATTTTTGTCAACTGTATTTGACAGTGATGCTGCAACTATGGGTTCTTCTGTTGCTGTTGTTGTCGTCGTCGCTGGCCTTCCTGTTGAGAATATTTTCTTTTCTTGTAACTGGTGTTGTTCTGATTGCTTTATTCCTTGTTTTCCTGATTCAAAGGGGAGAAACACAAAATGTCGCTCCTCTGTAAACTATGTATTCATGTGACAACCCCCTTTTCAGGCGTTAGGCTAGCGAACCCAGTCTGTAAACAAAGATCCTGCAGAAAATTCAGTGCGATGAGTCTCATCGCGAGAAAACAAAAGAAACTCTATGGGAACATGGAACGTCCACACCATGTACGAGACTGGCAAAGCTGCCCAGATTGCAAACGAGATGAAAAGATATGGAATTCAATTATTGGGAATATGAGGAGGCAGATGGAACGGGAGTGGCCTCACCAAATTGTCAACGGGAGAGTCGATTGTCCACTCCGCACACCCACAAGACAACCGTGAGCACACTGAGGCAGTGAGTGGCTTTCATGATGTCACTAACAGAAATGAAGGCCCTGATGCAACAAGAAGCAATATCTCGCAGGAAGATGACAGCCAGATTCAATCCAAAAGCAAGTAAAGTATCAGCTATGTAATACTTTGCACCCACGAAAAACGGAGAACTCAAAAACGAAGAAGAGTTCTGCAGAAAACTACTGCCAACAATGGACAATACTCCATTATGGATAAGATTTCATGTTGATAAATCACACAGTGTTTTGCAGTAATACTAACTGATGCGACCACGTTTCGAGCACAAACTATTGCCTCTCATAATCATATCAAGTCACTCACACATTTTCCTTCATTTATATACATGAGTGGAATTGATGATTGGATATTGGAATCAATATGAGATAATGTACATTCAGAAATAATAATAGTAAGGGTTATTGATCACTAACAATCAGATGGGAAATGAGACGAGTGTTTTTATAGTCAAAATAAGTAACGTGTTAAAATGTTGTGATGTGTTTGAATTGAAATAGAATACAATTAAAGATTATTTATTATCCTCCTCTGATTTGACTGACTGACTGACTGGCGGTAATAATATCTTCCATATTTCTGGTACTCGCATTGAGTCATTTCTGTTGCATGTGTTGTGTTGGGTGTAGACTCGATGAACCAGGCAGGATTCAGTAATCAGCCTCTCTCTCCACCTACATAGATTACTTTTTAGAATTTTAACTCTCTCCCATCATGTTATTGTGTGGTTGTGTGTTAATGCGTGAAGTGCAATTGCTGAGCTTTTTTCTAAATTACTCAACTTCTCGACTGGGTTCAACCATTCTTCCCTTAGCTAAATTCTTATGTTCCGACAATCTGACTACCCAGGACCTATGAGAGATGAAAAATAAACTAAATGACATTCAACTAGAGAATGATGAATAAATGGTTAGTTTTGATATAACTAGTATTCATACCAATATACCAATGAATATGCCCTCCTTAGAAGCGGCAGAACTGACTGCGGATCCTGAACTCAATCATAGGACAAAAGCTGAAAAAAATTATTTCAGTAATTCAGTTATGCCTCACATCTACTATCTTTAAGTTCCAAGGCAAAATATATAGACAAACAGAAGGTGTAGCAATGGGATGGATCACCAATATCCCCTGTCGCAGCAGACATATTTATGGACAGCTGGGAAAATATGGCTCGTAATACATTTAATCCTACTCCAAAAATATGGTGAAGATATGTGGATGACACTTTAAAAGTTTGAAAAGCAGAACATATCTCTCTCTTACTTCTTGACACATTTAAACTCACCAGTAGAGGGAATAAAATTCAAATTTGAATCGAGAAATGAACAAGGAGAATTAGCTGTGATGTTAGATTGTGAAATAAAACGAATAGAAGAAGGCAAACTTCACACTGGTATTTATAAGAAACCAACGCATTCTAATAGATATTTAGACTTTAATTCGTCTCATCCATTAAAATTCTAAAAAGTAATCCATGTAGATGGAGAGAGAGGCTGATTACTGAATCCTGCCTGGTTCATCGAGTCTACACCCAACACAACACATGCAACAGAAATGACTCAATGCGAATACCAGAAATATGGAAGATATTATTACCGCCAGTCAGTCAGTCAGTCAAATCTGAAGAGGATAAAGAATAACCTTAAAAGTCTATTTCAGTTGAAACACACATTCAAACACACCAGACTGACGAGCCGAAAAGCAAATTGACTTCATCTCAATGCTGCTCAAGGAAATGGAGAAGCAGCTTATTGGACACAAAAGTAAGAAGAGGAGCACACGTAGACTCATACAGCTATCTTGTACAAGGAACACTCCAAATCAAATTGAAAGCTTTCACAGAAACAGGAGCTGTAGACAGATCACAAGTTAAGTTCAATACTCTAAAGCTGAGGGATCAGGATAAAAAGGACATCCTCATTGCAAAAGTGAGGAAAAATGCGGAGACACAAACCAACACTAGCAAAGAGAACAGCGTTGAAGAGCACTTGAACAACCTGAAAGGTGTGTGGCGTCAAACCTGCATGGAATTTCTAAGCAGCAACAAGAGACAGGACAAACTGTGGCTCACTACAGACACGTGGAGACTGATAGAAGAGAGAAGGATGGTGAAACAAACGATTAGCTAGTGCATCGACGATCACCGAACAAAAGATTTAAAAAGAGTGCCAGGGATGTCAAAGGACGATATTATGAAGCTATGCAGGTGAAGTATTACAAGCTGCAGTGCAGACAAAGGAGACTGTCAATGGACGTGAACATTGAACGTTTGTCTATTGGAACTGGCAGCCATTGGTGGGCAACTCGAAGGCGCGAATAGTACGATCGTGTGCAAGTTGGAAGAAGGTGGAAAGAACACGAATAAAAACTTTGTAGTTGTCTTCACTTTAATTGACAAACAATATAATTTCGTTCAAGGAATACTGGTGTTTTGGATTTAAAGTTGAAAGCAATACATAGTATTTATCGGTTCAATCGCCTACGTCTTCATTACAATAGGAACTTAGGGCTAAGTTCCTTGACAGAGACCTTGCAACACTCTACAAAAGAACTAGGTTCCTATCGGATTTAGCCATTGAAGGATGACAATGGAAAGCAAATCGCCAAAGAGGTGGAATTCGCCGATGTGATATATGTCTGATTTCCCACACCCTGGACGATATGCAAATGAAAAAGCAACAAGTTGGCAGAAGAAGCATTCAGAGAAGATAGGCATTCGGGCGATCATAGAGGAAACAGTGGTGATGAAGATTCTTGGCCAACAGCAACAATCACAAAAACAACAACAGACAACAATCAGCCAGCATAAATGGGAGGAATCTGAAGGGAGCAACCTCCTTCACCTTCCTACCTACCTACCCAGCTGGGAGGTGTCGTTTCAACTACAGGCGCACGGAACCAATGGGGATATCGTCAAAGCGAGGATCGCGAAAGTAAGTCAAGCTTTCATTTCTCCCAAGTCCGTGTGTAGGTCAACATCACTCCTCAGCACGAGAAATAGGATCCGGATTCTGCAATGTGAATTCAGTGCAACTTCATGCATCAGAGACATGGCGCGTCACGATGAGCATCTGAAACAAACCACAGGCCTTCTTCAACAGCTGTCTTAGCTCAGTATCACTCAGGATCAGATGGCTAGACAGGAAAGATCTGCAATAGTGAGAGATCTCTGACAATGATCGAACCAGCCCAGCAGGAACCGGTTGTGCAAGAAATATGCTTGAAGAAATGGAGGTGGATTGACTGGCCATACTCTGAGAGAACAAACCATCAAGTGACATCACGAGCAATTCAGGACATCACCCGAGTGGGACCCGAATGATAAGCGAAAGGTTGGCCGTCAGTGCGAGGGTTGAGTGACATGCGGGAGTAGGTGATGTGCAGAGGAGATGGAGGCATGTAGGCAGACGCGGAACTAGGTGAAAACTGGAAATAAGGAACTAGTGAGGCCTTTATGTTTTGAAATGGTCAAATTTATTCAGTGTTAGAGTTTTAGATCCAGTGATTATATGACAATCACTTCGTTTGGATTGCTGCATGGATTCTAAAAGCACACAGGGCTCATTTCACTAAATTTGAAAATATTTGATTGTATTTGGCGAAGCAAGAATTATTTATGACGACTGAGAAGTCGAAAACACATATTCTCCATCGACATTTACTGCAATCTCAATGAATATAGTATATCCTCAGACAGTGTTAAGTGACTATTCAGTTTCGAGGACTCCTGAGAACGTTGTTGTGTCCACACTCTTGTTCACACACTTTTGCCACTGTCTCTCATCTACACAAGTGAAATGCATTTGGAGATATGCATCGGAGGCATTTTAAGCAACCACTGACAAATACGAAGAATTAGTGTAAATGTCAAGTGTGGTCTCAGCTAGTTCCGTATCATCATACTGAAATAGTCTGCGGACTAATACTGTTTGCCGACAGAATTCGTACAAAGCAGATTCGTCCCACTGGCGTATAGTTGATTCTGGTCTGGCTGCGGTGAATAGATGGAATGCTGTGATTATAGTAACCGAGAATGAATACACTCTTCGGATTCTACACCAGTTCATTTCCGAATACTTGGTTTGGCACAATTGTACCTGTCAACATGGACGCAATTCAGGCAGTCTGAAATATCACCATTCATGCAATGAAATTCTCGTTAAACGTGTTGGAGCAGCATCATGACAGACATGAAACTAGCGTCGCCAAATTTGAATTGAATTCATATTCCGTATATTCCATTGTGCGTAGAATTGCATTTCCAATGTGTTTGTCACATCACGGAAACTTGATGTTCATCGTCAATATTCTCTCACTGTTGATAACCAGTGTCAGTGACATGACCGTTAGTTGTAGATGTCAGTCATGTGGTGGTAAACACATCCAAAGAACACTTCACATATACAGGTGGACTTTTCAAGAAGGTTCCTCAAATCTCCATTTGAGACGATACATCAACCAAAGCTGCTTTCATTATTCAAACAAGCAAAGGCAAGCAAGCATATCACTGAGGGACACACTCCACTTAGAATGCTATGCAAATACTTCAAATGATGAAGTGAAACATTGGGGAATAGCATTACGCATAAGGTAGCGAGAACACCAATCTGTTTGAAAATCAACGTCAACTACTCCACTGTTATTTCCATTTCATCTGACTTTCACACATATCACCATTGACTGTCGATTCTCGTCTGTGCCACACTTGTCATGTGGACAATTAACAACTTCGCTTCTCATTAAACACAAATGTTATTATTCAATGTACTTCAAACATTCACTTCATGATGTCGGTGCAGGGTATGAAACGACATTCAATAGATGAAAATCACTCTTGAGCAGCCATTTGAACTGAAACAGGGAGCCGTCTCATTACTCAATATTAGACTACTTTGCATTTTTTAGTAAATCGAAATAGGTTGTATGGTCTGTCAACATGATTCCGTGAATGTGCAGATAGGAGTGTGAATGAATACAAGGTGAACACCACTGTGTATTTCTTCGGCTGATTACGACTCTCTGTTCATTAGTTCGGATGGATTTCATGAGGTCTTCAGCACACATAGAATTAGTCAATCTAAGAGGAACACAGTTTTAAGAAGCTAAAGTGAACTGTGGACTGTGCGCAGTAAGTGAAATGGTAAGAGTATGAGAAGTGATATCAGATACATCAAGAGGATAGTGAAGTCCAGGAGAGATAATGAAATACTTCGTACATGAAATGCCCAGAGTACAGTTCTTTCATGACAACCAATGAACATGATATCTACACGGATTCCAAGGTCTATAGTCCAATGATCAAATTATATATATATATATATAATGAATTATTCAGGATTGACTTCACTTTTACCTTATTGACACCGATTAGATGACTTGATATAAATCTGTTTGATATTCCATCTGGCGAACAGACTGAATAGTAAGATATTCACAAGGGTGCTATAAATCGCAGCTTAATATGTAATTCACGCGTTTGTACAAAATATACACGGAAAATATACAAGCCGCTTCAATTTTGATTCAGGTTAGTTGGCTCATATGAAACAAGTGATGTGGATTAGCATGAGAGAGGGAGCAGAAAAACTGATTCAATCAATTAAGCTTCAATTTACATTGATCTCACCGTTACAACCTATACACTATAGATAAATTACTATCGCTTCTCTTGACTCCCCGAGGTGATCATGTTGAAATTGGATATTTGTTGCCAAAATTGCAGGTTCCAATAGAGCTTTCATTTTCATCATTACCATAATTAAATTATTTCTGAAGTGAAATACTCAGAAATACACGTACAGACTCATAAGAAACACAACGTGTGATGTTGATGCTGAATAACGCAAATATTTCTTCCTACTATAATTAATTACGCGTTACTAAAATCACCTCATTTGAAGGTTATTCATAATATTTACTAAGAACTATTCAACTAACACAATTTTACTAAGCACTTACTAAAATTACTGTTTGGAAAAGAGCTGTTATTTTCACCAGTGTTATCATTATATCATTTCTAAATCAAAATAATTAGAAATAATAATAATTATTCATAAAACATACAACGCATGATGCTGATCCTGAATAACACAAATATCTCTTCATTCTGTAAACAATTATGCGTTACCAAAGTCACCTCATTCGTAGGTTGTTCATAATATTTATTTACTAAGTACTGTTGCTAGTTGAATAGCTATGAGTAAATATTATGAACAACCTTCAAATGAGGTGATTTTGGTAACGCGTAATTAATTACAGAATGAAGAAATATTTGTGTTATTCAGGGTCAACATCATGCGTTGTATTTTCCTGTATAATTATTATTATTATTTATAATTATTTCAATTTAGAAATGATACAATTATAACAATGATTAGAATTAAGGGCTCTGTTACAAACAGCAATTTTAGTAGAAATATCCAATTTTGCAGCGTGATCAGCTAACAGAGCGGAGAAGCGACATGACTTCAGATAGTGTGTAGAACTAATCGTTGAGATCAGTGAAAAATGGATCTGGATGGATTGGGTCACTTTCCTGCACTATCACACTGTTCCGCATTACTCGTTACACATAAGACAACTTAATTCAATCTAAATTGAAGCGGCTTGTATACTTTCCACATGTGTTATGCACAAACACATTTCAACATTCATATCACAAAATGATAATAAATTGAATATTCCCATAATTTATTAATTCAGAACAAAATATTTAGAGCGAACAATTGTTTTCGATAACTTCTTCTTCAGGCTCTACAATTGTAAATCCATTAATTTAAGCATACAATAGCCAGTAAAGGCAAATTAGAATCATATCAGAAAGTGTATTGTGGAACAAGTGTTAGGTGGGATAGAACAATAGTCAGTGAGTTTTTTTAATATGCATCTCAGCTTGTCATGCATATGCGTCAACTACTTAATCCACACAAGGTTGACGAAGTGGTCTACGACAGATGTGGTTGCAGAGGCTTCCACGTCATATCCGACAGATTTTCATTATCTCCTACAAATCCGTTCACCTAGATACACCAGGTGAGCTTTCAGACAGAATTCTATATGTAATGCCTGACACCAGTATCTACAATGCATCAACAAGTAATGGGTTACCAGTTCAGGGTGCGTCTGATGCGGACACACCTGTATTATCAGACATTTCGGCATTGGTAAATAAGATGGAGAAGCTAGAAGCAAACATACGTGCACGACATAGTAGTAGATCACGTTCTAGGTCGAGGCAACGTCAACAGTCTTTCTCAAGACAGCGGATCACAACATCTAATACTCGAAATATTTGCTGATACCATGAAAAGTTAGGAAATGGAGCTATTCGGTGTTTAGAAGCGTGCATAAGTTAGTGAATATCTTTCAGGAAATAGTTATGCAACGTTCCGTTTTATCCCATATTCATAACAAGGATAGAGTCTGAGTCACCAGAATGTATGATTTTGCAACAGGTTTAAACGCAATCAAATAGCTATTTTTCATGAACTCCAAACAAATGAACCTGACAATTAGCGTATCCTAGCTTCTCTTGTTTTCCTGTCAGATCACCATTCAAAATCCTCTTTCCATTATTCCGTGTTTCTTTCGAAGCAACATGACTGTAACTAGGTTCCCAATCTTCACAGTAATTGCTTCTCTTCAGAAATTATGTTGGCGATTTGTGAATAGTCGTTTTACAGAGACTTCGTCACACTGAATCCGTACAAATTGGGAGTTCAACTGCAATATCTGATTTCCCAGGTGGCTAATGTATTTCCTTCTCTTCTCTTCGAATGTGTCGACGAGTGACATGGTTGATCATCAAACACACAACATCAAACACCTTCCCTCACCATTTGGATTCAAATCTGTGGTCAGGTGTTAGTCACTAATTACAATGACTAGCATACTCATAGCAGTTATCCTCCTCATCACTGACACCAAATAGATACATCTGAATGAGGACATGCTGGATGATATCTAGATATGCTGAAATGTCTGTAGAATACGTTTGCATAAACAGTGTATAACGAGCAGTGCTCAATCACTGTGGAGTGAACACAGGAAACCGAAAATTAGGAGGGAAATTTCAACAAGAGATCGAATTGGGATGAAAATTTCATTATCATTTAGTCAAGAGGGTCTTGCAACTCAACTGGAGATACAACCACCAACAACAGTAAGCACACAACTGCCTGCCAGTGGACACCAATCCTCGAAAGAAATCAGAAATCCTGATTATGATCAAGCTTCTGATGTCCAGCTGGGAAGTCAACAGGACCAAACGGATTTCCCCCGAAGCATTGAAGACGGCCCCAGAAACTCCAGCAGATGCTCTCACTCAATTACTGCAAAACGTTTGGAAAGAAGGAAAGGTGCCTACTGATTGAAAGAAGAAGGACCACCTCGTCAAACTGCCGGAGAAGGGCGACTTAGGCCTCACTCTGCAAGAACTGGTGTGAAATAATGCTCTTCTCCATGGGTAGTAAAATACTGAGTCTTGTCATCCTGGAGAGAATAAAAGATGCGCTGAATGCAGACCTCAGCCTGCCCGGAACAAGCTGGATTCAGGAAAGGTGAATCATGTGCTAATCAAATTGCAACTCTACACATCATCATCATCATCAGAGAACAAAGCATAGAACAGAATGGCACTCAAACATCTACCTCAACTTTGTTGACTTCAAAAACACCTTCGACAGCGTAATTTGGAAACTGCTTCAACACGATCACGTGCAGTGCACAAGTCTTTATCAACTTCATTCAACAAGTGGCTACATGGCAGTTCCATGGGTTAGGTAGTGATTCGCAACGGATAGCTCACCGAGGCGTTCGGAGAGATTTAACAGAGGTTGCCTCCTGCACTTATCTGGAAACTATCAATTCAACTGAACGCAGAACGGATGAAGATGTCAAAGCAGACCAGAATCGGAAAGGCAAGATACGCCTTCATCAATCTGTAACAAGTTGTGGAATCTTCTGCACTCCACCTAAGCATTAGGAAGGGGATTCGCATTTTTAACACCAATGTACATTCGGTTCTATATGGGTCAAAACTTGACCAGCATGTGACGAAAAGCATTTCCAACAGCCTGTTGCAGACCTTCATCAACACTTGCACACCTTCGCCAGCTCCACACTGTAGATCAAATGGCGAGCCAGAAGAAATTAGCAACAAGAAACTACGGGAATGAATGAGACACGTGTGCGTCATCAGGAACCAATGAAGTATCTAAATATTGATTATAGAATAGTGTACAGATGCATGATTGTTTACAGAATGAAGAAATATTTGTGTTTTTCACGTAGACCAACTAATGATATAGAATGCTTTGAACAGAGCCGTTAATTCTAATCACTGTTATCACTATATCATTTCTAAATTGAAATAATTAGATATAATAATAATTATTCATAAAACATACAACGTATGATGTTGACCCTGAATAACACAAATATTTCTTCATTCTGTAAACAATTATGCGTTACCAAAATAACCTCCTTTGAAGGTTGTTCATAATATTTATTTACTAAGTACTGTTGCTAGTTGAATAGCTATGAGTAAATATTATGAACAACCTTCAAATGAGGTGATTTTGGTAACGCGTAATTAACTACAAAGTGAAGAAATATTTGTGTTATTCAGGGTCAACATCATGCGTTGTATTTTTCCTGTATAATTATTATTATTATTTATAATTATTTCAACTTAGAAATGATACAATTATAACAATGATTAGAATTAAGGGCTCTGTTACAAACAGCAATTTTAGTAGAAATATCCAATTTTGCAGCGTGATCAGCTAACAGAGCGGAGAAGCGACATGACTTCAGATAGTGTGTAGAACTAATCGTTGAGATCAGTGAAAAATGGATCTGGATGGATTGGGTCACTTTCCTGCACTATCACACTGTTCCGCATTACTTGTTACACATGAGACAACTTAATTCAATCTAAATTGAAGCGCCTTGTACACCCTCCACATGTATTATGCACAAACACATATCAACATTCATCTTGAAGTAAATATCTTCAATGTGAACACCATTCAATTGAAACTGTTCACGAGAAGGAAGATGAGGCTAGTTTATATGAAGTCATATGGTGTGTGTTAATAGTGTGAAAGTGAAGTCAACCTGATATGAAACAGAAACCAGGATACTTCATAAATCGGAAGGCGTTTGTCAGATATCAGTACGTAAGTACCACCTGAACGACATGATCCTATGTATTTTTGCAATGTCTGTGTATACGCTAGAGATGTGTAGTTTGTCAACATTGATTTTTGAGTTTGGAGTCACTACACGTACTCGGAAAGAATTTTCGTTCACTGTAAAACAGAGCACTTCTCAGTAGAAATGATCAAAAATAGTGAAGCCATTCGGAGGCAGCTTCAAACAGAACATCACAGCGTCACACGATGCAGCTGAAATACTCTGAAACTTCAGTATTATGTGTTAAGATGGTGTCAAGAATAAAGCCGTCATTATAAATATGATTATCATTATTATTATTATTACTGATAAAAGTTATTATGATAGATAGACTTGACTAGTCTTCCGATAAACTGGTAACTGCAATTATTTTGTTCATGCGGTTTTGTGTTTCGTCCTGCCGCGTGTCACTGATTTTGATTCTCACTCACTAAGCTGAACTCACTATTAAGTTTCCAGATCTACTCAATTGTTTCATCTATGTTATAACTCTACTTTACCATTCACTCCCAATCTCCTCAACTACCCGTCATAGTACGTATAAATTCACTCTGTTATTCCATCCTGTATTTTACTCCAATGCATCTTTGTTTCCAAGCGAAATGTGAACTATGCCTGCCTCTTGTTTAATTGTGATATAAATAGAAAGCTCAACTTTTAACATTCAGAAGCCCGTATACTTACATCATTATTGGAATTAAGTTGGCTTCACCTTCCTTCTATAACCCAAAGTCACAGTGGAGAAAGGCGGGTTTTGACAGGATTCTGTAGCTTATAATTCGATTTTGTTGATGATGTCGGTAGTTGAAAGGAGAATCCACTGAATAAAACGATCTGCTATTATCCAGAAAATATGTTCGCTCTTCCTTTGCTCAAATGAAATAGGAAAGTACGGTGAATCAGAAGGATTATGGAATCACACAATGGACATCTTCAAATGACAAGATCACCTGCTTTCAATAGTTCTGAAGACACTCAGATTCAAAAATTCAACAAATTATTGTAGGAGAAATAAGCTGTCAAGATAAGTGAAGGTGCAAAGTGAAACAGCATCAACCATTGACATAACAATAATGAAGGTGTAGAACGTGGTGACAATTTGGGAGAAGGGGATTCCGTATTAGATACGTGCATCGGAAATATGACACAGTGATGAAGCAGTATTCATAACTGGATGACGAGGTTTCGAGCACAAATTATTGCCACTTGTATCCATGTCAATTTCGACTGATAGCACATTGGACACGCACACTCCTCTGCAATAAATTCCCACTGTCACGTTACTCTCAACGTATATGAATGGCGACGTAACAGTTACAGTATCACTAACAGTGGCAGTCCTACAGTCGAATCATAAATCCCTTCACGGAGAAACGCCAAATATAATGATAAATATCACCGTTATTATGATTATTATTACTCCTCTGAGTGTTGAATGGAATGCACGGCGTAAGCAACACACGCCAATTTCCCTCTCTCTGTCTCTCCGTTTTCATTCAGTCTTATTTAGTTCAGTGACAGTTGCAGTACAAGCACTCATTTCTTGACAATGAGAGGGGAGGCAAATCACTGGAGGACAGCTGCATCCAGCAGATATCAATCTGTGACCAAACTTGAAACAAATCAAATCCTAAGGACAGACTAACTCATGAAAGTCGTCCTTTTCGTTATCACAAGAATTCACGCCGTGGTGGACATGATGGTCCAAATTCCGTACTTAGTTATTGTAGTTCCCAATTGGTTTTGTACAACACAACCACTTACCATGAATACAACCGGAAGCTGGAGTTTATCTATTTCGACACATTTGAATAAACAATATCCGTATATTGAGAATGCTTCGAAATTTGTATTATTCGTCGCCAAATGACATTCCAGTTTTTAATCAGTGTTACTGGCTATTCATGGTGAAGGCGAATTAACAGTCCATGTAACGGATTTTGTGATGTTATAGCTACGTTCAGAAATCTCATTGCACACAAAATGAGGTAATCGCCTGTTCAACGAATCAACTGGTTAACCACCTACACCACAGCCGGGAAATATACAGTAGGTTGATCATCAAGATATTCACATGGAATGCACACACTGATATATATATGAAAAAGTTATGCTCTTCTATAATTATCCCACAATATAATCACAGATCCATTCACGGACAAATTTTAAAAAAAAAATAGTAATAATCACTTTATTCCACAACGATAACAATTTACAGCATGGAATTTTCAGTGTTTCATTTTACATATTGCAATGGTTTAGCTCTTTTTATAATTATATAAATGTATGAAATGTTAAAAATATTGATAATTAATAGGAAAAACAAAAAAAATGAAAACCCCAACAAACTCACACCACTGCTAGGTCATAGTGAATAATAAATAAATAATATAACAAATCACACATGCAATAATATGCATCATTACATTTTATAGTTTAGTTAATGATTTAAAAGTTGTAAGAGTTCTTTTCTGATATTTGTCTCTTCACACAATACTCGTGCCAAATATGGTACGGTCGAGTTTTTATATTTTGTAGTACGAGCATAAATGTTTATGAAATGTCTTCTGGTCTTACCCGAAGAGATACAAGGAAACAAATGTGAATAAAGAGGATGTTCACTATCAGACAAAATAACTTTAGCTAAGTGTTTACAAGAATTCATGTGCCTATTGACAACAGTGTCGGTTAGTTGAGTCAAGGGGATAGCACTGACCCTACTTACAGCCTTCAATGTTCTTCGTAGTATTATATGGTCTTTCTTGAGTAGCCCAGGGAAGAATAATGAAGAACAATAAAGAATGATGGGCAAAACACATGAATTAATAAATTGTATGAGAAGAGATTGGGTTATACCTGAGTGCCTCAACTTCTTTATGTAATAAGTCAGACAGAAAATCTTTTTAGAAACTATAAGAATATGAGACGACCAGCAAAGGTTTGAAGAGAAACTAATGCCGAGATAAGAAACACTTGACTTACTCTCTATCATGACACCATCAATATTACAACAATCATGAGATTGGATCAATCCATGCATGTCTTTTCACTTCTCAAGCTGAAATCAACAGTATTACATTTAGTTGGATTTAGTTTAAGACCATTTGAGCCAGACCAATGCTTAACTTCAGCTGAGAAGCCATTCATATGGGAATAATCCGATTAGGAAACTACAGGGACAGAAACGGTCAGATCATCAGCATACTAAATGAAGTTAACTTTGGGTGAGTTCGGAAGGTCATGCAAAAAGAAAGAGAAAAGAAATGGAGAAAGTACTGCACCTTGAGGCACACCACTTTCAATTAGCTGGTGAAGTGGAGCGCTTTCCAGCCAAACAGTATGCCGTTTCCTATCCTTAAAATAAGAAGACAGCCATCTAGTTGCCCAGGTCTCTGTCTGTGCTGAAATCATCTTTCCTAATAAAAGTGTCCTAGGAACAGAGTCGAAAGCTGCAGTATAGTCTAAAAAAGCTGTTCGAACGAACTTAGCACCCTTATCAAGGCAGGAAACAATATTGTGGTGTAGTACAACGGCTGCATCTAATGTACTTCTTCCACACTTATAAGCAAACTGCTTAGGGTCACTAAAAGCTTTTAGAGGAGGTTTAAGAATATTCAAAAGAAGTTTCTCCATAGTTTTCAAAAAAGGAGATGTTATAGCGACCGGTGTAAACTTTATACCTGCTCCAGAAGATGAATTCTGTACAGGTACAACCTTGATTTCTTTCCAGTCAGCAGGTACCGTTTCCTTGTTGCATGATGCATTAAAGATTTGAGTAAGAGGATGACACAAGATGTCTGCACACTTTTGAAGAAGAATGCCTGGTACACCATCTGGACCAAGACTGTGTGTTGGATTTAAAGATTTCAAACATAATAGTACATCCTCTTCTTTAAAACCCGGAAAATGACCATTATCTTGACTAGGTACATCAGGTACAGGCATATTAATTTGTTTCATGATAAATGATTTGTTTAAAGCATTAACATCAGAATAAGCATCAACAGACATTTGTTTTTTACTTGTAAGTTTATTGAAAAGTTTCCAAATGTTTGAAGGATTTTTACATGATAAAAATTTTTCCTTATAGAGTCTGTTCAACCTTTCTATTTCAATTTTTATAAGGGTGTTTATTTTACGGACACCAGTATTATCACAATTCTTATACAACTTCTCTTTTTGTCTTCTAAGTTTTTTCAGCTGCAAAGAAGAGATTCTGTCAAATCTCGAAAACAGTGTTTCATATGGACAGCAAATATCCAAACAAAACTTCAGATAATCGGTTATATTAGAGACAGTAGCATCC
This sequence comes from Trichobilharzia szidati, assembly GCA_944472155.2. Lineage (NCBI taxonomy): Eukaryota > Metazoa > Platyhelminthes > Trematoda > Strigeidida > Schistosomatidae > Trichobilharzia > Trichobilharzia szidati. Next base: position 18,131,478 of record OX235279.1, on the reverse strand, counting down.
AACTTATCGTCAGTAAATAGTTCCCAGTTGGTATCATACAACATGCTTCTTAGTGCTAGAATGTTGTCATGGGAATATGAACGTTCATGTATCTTCTTTGTTAAATGACTAAACAATTATTGTTGTAACTTGCCGTACACTTTCGGTAAAATACGGATAATGCAGTGGTCAGAGTTTAACAAAGGAGCTCTGCTTCGGGTTTCATATACATCACGGTCGTTTATGAAAACCAGGTCTAGTGATTTGTCCAGACGTGTATTAAACTTGACTAGATTCTCATGACCAAGTGAAGTAAGAAAGCTGTGATCACATGAATTAAAATCACCACAGACTATAGACAACGAGTTTCCGAATGCGGGAGCAGAAAGGCTACAATTGGGTGTTATGTAAATATTTGTTATGTATATATAAGAATATTTACTTAAGTGTTTTGGGCGACACCTGACGGTTATGCAGTCTATATTGTCATTAGAATAATTGAAGCAAACGTGATTTGATGTAGACCAACTTGTGTTTATAAAAGTGGCTACCCGTCCTCCACATTTTTTCTTAGAACTTTTTCTATCTTGGCGAAAAACTTTATATCCATTTATTGAAACTAGATTTTCATCATAATGCTGGTGCAGCCAAGTCTCTTGTATTGCTAAAACGCCAGCATTTCGATAAACATTAGAATACATTAGGGATTGAAGATAATCCATTTTGTTGAACAGGGATCTACAATTAGTGCTAACGAGTTCAGGAACAGTCATTTGATTAATTTGTGTACGTTTCAGTGCACGCTGCCATCCACAGTGATGCTTTTTTCTCAATTTTTCTGGATGACACAACGCAGTAGGTTGTAATGATTTTAAAAATGCGCGATTATAAAAAATACGATTAGGACATATTATTGATAAATTAAAACAAAATTAAAAGAGCGAATCAAAGCAATTTTGCAAAATGATGTAAGGTGGAATGATTTTGGTAGCCCTATTTTCAAACAGGCCGCCAACTGTAATTGATTTCATTATAACCACACAAAATAAATATATGGGAAGAAAGGGCTAGGATATGCACGGAAACACCCAAAAATACAAGGTCCCTGATTGTGAATTAATCGCAGGTGCGGTAATTATGCAAACTTGATGTTGTCGGTCAGTAGGTAGGAGTTGTGTAAGTGGCGCACTGTGTGTGATGTCTTCCGTAAGACAATTGAAAACATCAATTGTGGAATAGGCTATGACAAAGAGCAAATGTAGGATCCCTGTGAGACAACACAACATATAAGCACAAGAGGGAGACGAGAGTAACACAAAACGAGTGTTGATTCTTTTCCGATATTTTCCGTTGTCATTCTTTCTTTCGTCTTCAAATCCACACTACTTGACACTAGTGAGTAGGATGAGTTATCTTTGTTAACTCGTAACCATGACTTCGTTTGCTATCGAAGTTTCGCTCACCTAATGCATTACTGATCCATTCGATGTATGGTAGTTATTTTCGTATACTTAGACATTATCTGCAGAATATGCTTCATTTATGTACCCGTCACTGTTGAACATTGTGTATTCGTAACCCTCTATTCCGTGTCTGGCATTCGCGCACTATTTACATCGACACGTGTGTCGCTGATGATGCAGCTTTGCTCTTATTCTTGTTGATGCGCAATGACTCTGATTTGGATGGCATTCATCGACAGTCGCCAGACGAATTGAAGTTTGTATATAACATTTCATTATTTCGTGTTTAACATACAGCCGTATTCTTCACAAATCCTGTGATTTTGGATATTACGCGTCACTCGACGTTTGGATTATTTATCATTGTTGAGACATTCGCATGTAATTAGTTCACTTCAAACTGAATAATTGTTTCTAAAACTTGTCAGATCTATAATCTCACTGCTTCCGTTTGTGGTTGTAAAACGTATTGATAATGTGTTATTTTTAGTTAATCAGAGAGATTTTTATCTTCGTCTATCCTCTGGAATTGTTGGTGTTGGATTGTTGTAAACAGAGTGGCGATGGCACCTTGTTGTGAATATTTGACTTGATTCCTACGTTCTCTCCACGGATGGATTTCGGTTAACTTATTTTGCACTGCCCTACTTCTTTTCTACTTGAAATATCTCCATCCTGCATAGCTGACTAACGAAACTGTTGAGGTGACTCCCAGTTCCTGACATTTTATGCTTTGTCGAACAGAACCACGTATAAGTTACGAAAAATGAACGACTTCTAGCTGTCTTTGCAGCGTTTCCTGTCAGTGCGTCTCTATACAATGCTTCGAAGAGCTATACAATCAACGGGTTCCTGTGTTCACTCCACAACGATTGGGCACTGCTCGTTATACACTGTTCATGCAAACGTATTCTACAGACATTTCAGCATATCTAGATATCATCCAGCATGTCCTCATTCAGATGTATCTATTTGGTGTCAGTGATGAGGAGGATAACTGTTATAAGTGTGCTAGTCATTGTAATTAGTGACTAACACCTGACCACAGATTTGAATCCAAATGGTGAGGGAACGTGTTTCATGTTTCGTGTTTGATGATCAACCATGTCACTCGTCGACACATTCGAAGAGAAGAGAAGGAAATACATTAGCCACCTGGGAAATCAGATATTGCAGTTGAACTCCCAATTTGTACGCATTCAGTGTGACCAACTCTGCGTATACTTCGTGCCAGTCGCCTGTTGTTAAGAAGATGATTCCTAGATAAAGCGAAGAAATAACCTCTGTCAAATCTCTCCTGCTGATAGTCACTGGTGTTGGTTGTTTTTGCTATCGCTGTTGTTGCTGACTGTTGATCTTCACCACTTTTATTTCCTCTATGTCCACCTGGAGTTTCGATTTCACTGCTTGCCTCTTCAGCAGGCTCACTGGATTCCGCCTGTAGGTCTTTGAGTCAGAGTGTGACACGAAACACAAATCTCCTGGAGTCTTCCATCGGTGAAGAATATCCCTGTCTTCTCGCTCCTCGCACACAGTCTGGCGAATAATCCAGTCCACCACAATCACGAATATCACCAGTGATTATAGGCAGAGAGCATTGTCTTACTCCTGTAATCACTTCAAACGCCACATTGAGATTTTCGCTGTGGACCGCCACATGACACGTGTTAGTGTCATATAGCTGTTGAATCAGCTTGATATTGATTAGGTTGACTACACCGTGAAGAGTTGAAATAACTTCCAAATTACTTCACTGTCAACGCTGTCGAAGAAATTGAGGTAGAGATTTGTTTGGACTCGAACCATCTGTGTATACGCTAGAGATGTGTAGTTTGTCAACATTCATTTTTCAGTTTGGAGTCACTACATGAACTCGAAAAGAATTTTCGCTCGCTGTAAAACAGAGCACTTCTCAGTAGAAATGAGCAAAAGTAGCGTAGCCATTCGGAGGCAGCTTCAGACAGAACATCACAGCGTCATACGATGCTCGTCGAATATGATTTCCCTTGAAGATCCACTACGAAGAGTAGACAGTTTGCAGCTCAAATACTCTGAAACTTCTGTATTATGTGTTAAGATAGTGTCAAGAGTAAAGCCGTCATTATTATTATTATTATTATTATTACTGATAAAAGCTATTATGATAGATAGACTTGACTAGTCTTCCAATAAACTGGTAACTGCAATTATTTTGTTCATGCGGTTTTGTGTTTCGTCCTGCCGCGTGACACTGATTTTGATTCTCACTCACTAAGCTGAAGTCACTATTAAGTTTCCAGATCTACTGAATTGTTTCATCTATGTTATAACTCTACTTTACCATTCACTCTCAATCTCCTCAACTACCCGTCACAGTACGTATAAAATCACTCTGTTATTCCATCCTGTATTTTACTCCAATGCATCTTTGTTTCCAAGCGAAATGTGAACTATGCCTGCCTCTTGTTTAATTGTGATATAAATAGAAAGCTCAACTTTTAACATTCAAAAGCCCATGAGTGGTGAATGGAATGCACCGCATAAGCAACACAACCTCATTAGTGGTTATAATCAATGATCATCAGTCCACATATAAAAGAAACGCACGACAGTTGTCTCATGTATACCGCACCATTGGTATGGTGGAATGGATGTCGGGATTACCAATCCATATCGTCTCACACGATCTGAAATTTGAAGCATCTTCATCTAAATATTCTGCAGATTCGTTTTTGTGGAGAACGCTTTTCACTCCGTCTGCATCTAACTATGTCTAGTATAGAAGTGATTTTGCACAATGAGAGTTCTTTAGCCAGAATATTGTGTAGAGTGTTGAGGAGCAGTGAAATTTTCAATGGTGGTTGAACCAGTCGGGTTAATTTCCTGCACCGTGCTACTGAATTTCTACACGCATTACACATGAGACACTGCCTTCATTCAATCATTCGCTTCTGGCTGCACGTCCTTGTTTTGTTGTCTATGCCTATCTTGGTCCTCATCATTCGCCATGTTTGTGTTTGAATGAATTCGCGAATGAATACCTTTGAAGAGACAGTCGACGATGGCTTGTATTCATCGACTCTGTCAAAATTCCTCTTGACTCCTATGGGTATGTGGATGCAGTGCTAAGCGATTTGTACTGAGAGAAGTACACATTTCAACAAAGGAAATATTCAAGTAACACTTCTCTGATCACATCAAAGGCGTGACAAATAAGCTTTCGTGAAGAGTTTATATCATGTTTTTTGAGAATAAAATGGTTTAATAACAGAGATTACAACAGTCATAGAGATAAGTTGTTGTTTGCTATTATGAGAGTAAATCAAAGATGCAACAGTGCTAGTGAATAAGGCAAACATGTCGTACGGAAATAAACCACAAATATACCATCCATTGAAGAAATGGTCACGTGCACATACGGCAAAACAATCTTATTTCACAGTTCGTTAATTCTACTCTTTCCTTGTAAAACCCACTGAAACATCACTGGTGTGGCAACAAAAGACTCCACTTGGTGGTGGTGAGCATTGAGAGCTGTCAACTCACTAATATCATTGTGAACAGACACCTGAACTCATTAGAAGAATTGGAGAATACAGTCGTGTCAGAATGAGAACACCCTCTTCATAAGCAACTCTCCACACAATTCTCATACATAGAACTACAGGCGACTGTAAACCATTTTATCCTCAAACAACCTGATATAAACACCTCACGAAAGGTAATTTGTTACGTATTTGATGTGGTCAGAGATGTGTTATTTGAATATCTCTTCTCTCAGTACAAATCAGTTGGCACTGTATTCACATACCCATAGGAGTCAAGAGGAATTTTGACAGAGTCGATGAATACAAACCATCGTCGACTGTCTCTTCAAAGGTATTCATTCGCGAATTCATTCTCGCATGAAATCGTCACAATTATTCGACTAGTCAGAGCACGTCCTCGTTGAGTAACACTCGATAAGTGTACAGTATTCCACATTCATTGAATTCGTATTTGCATTCTCAGCCTGCTGTCAAACAACGAAAATCCCATTAGAGCAAATGAATGATATTTATCCTGCAAAACGGTGTTCCTCTGACATTATTCAAATTTGTCAAGTGGACAAATAGTATCAAGCTTATAAAATATATATGTAATCCACGAAATTCAAGTATTCGTAATTATCACCTAATTCCAGTCTATCTCACAATGCAAGAAATATGTTCGATGTAGTATTGAAAAATTAATTACAGAGAGCAGAAATATTTGTGTGATTTCAGGTGAACCTCATGAGTTGTGTACCTCATGGAAATTTCTCACATCTTCTTTCTCACCATTTTACTCTAGAAGTGACTTATCACATGTACAGTTTCGTAGTGAATGAACACAGTATTATGTGCAGCGTAAATCGCAGGTGAGCCAGCTGGCTCAATCTTATGCACTGTCATACAGAGTTTTCCTACACAGTCGACATGAGACAACTGACATCACTCACAGTTCAACAAATTATTGGACACTCCACATGTGGTTTTCCGGCATTCCAAGGAATTATTCTCGAATAAATCATACAGACTGGCCAATACAAGCGTATGTGTTTTCGCTTTTGATTCGAGTTGACAACAACAAATCCATGAAGATGTCAATTTCAGTGATGGTCATAACCAACAAGGTGGGATCAAATATCTGTCCACCACAAAATCCAAACACCAACTCGTTTCTCACACAGTCCAAATTCAGAATCACCTTGCATCACTCAACCAGAACCACATCGTAAATCAGCACATTAACAATGTTTTGCACAACCACAAATAGAAACATCGAAAGGGAGGTTAAGCAGGGACAACGACAAATAATAAAGATCAAGTCAACAATATGAAATGCAGATGTCAGAAGGATGACATGCACACAGTCTAGACGAAGAACGGACAATAACCACAAAGTTGTTTGAAACATCAAAATTTGTACAAATAATGTGGATGCCTTGGTAATCTTTCTTCAACTGACGGCGATGGCGAGTCACCTTTCGTTTCCACCTGATAACAACGCCTCACATTCAGTGTCGGAAAACAATATGATGTTATAGCTACATTCGGAAATCTCATTTCACACAAAATGAGATAATCGCCTGTTCAACGAATCAACTGGTTAACTACGTACTCGACAGCCGGGAAATATACAGAAACGTGATCATCAAGATATTCACAAGGAATGCACACACAGATATATGTCAGCAGAGTTATGCTCTTCTATAATTATCCCACAATATAATCACAGGTCCTTTCACGGAAAAATGTTGAATGGTATTACTGTAATTGATTTCGATATCGCCTCGCGAAATATATACAAGGCATACAAGCGCTCACACATACAGGCACACACACACATTAGATCTCTTATTGCGAAATACCCGCAGGTCGGCTGATTTTGTAAACTTGATGTTGTCGGTCAGTAGGTAGGAGTTGTGTAAGTGGCGCACTGTGTGTGATGTCTTCTGTAAGACTGTTGAAAACATCAATTGTGGAATAGGCTGTGACAAAGAGCAAATGTAGGATCCCTGTGAGACAACACAACATATAAGCACAAGAGGGAGACGAGAGTAACACAAAACGAGTGTCGATTCTTTTCCGATATTTGTCCGTTGTCATTCTTTCTTTCGTCTTCAAATCCACACTACTTGACACTAGTGAGTAGGATGAGTTATCTTTGTTAACTCGTAACCATGACTTCGTTTGCTATCGAAGTTTCGCTCACCTAATGCATTACTGATCTATTCGATGTATGGTAGTTATTTTCGTATACTTAGACATTATCTGCAGAATATGCTTCATTTATGTACCCGTCACTGTTGAACATTGTGTATTCGTAACCCTTTATTCCGTGTCTGGCATTCGCGCACTATTTACATCGACACGTGTGTCGCTGTTGATGCAGCTTTTCTGTTCTTCTTGTTGACGCGTATTGACTCTGTTTTGGATGGCATTCATCGACAGTCGCCAGACGAATTGAAGTTTGTGTATAACATTTCATTATTTCGTGTTGAACATACAGCCGTATTCTTCACAAATCCTGTGTTTTTGGATATTACGCGTCACTCGACGTTTGGATTATTTATCATTGTTGAGACATTCGCATGTAATTTATTCACTTCATATTGATTATTTGTCTTGTCCCTGTAAGATCTTTAATCTGACTGCTTCCATTTGTGGTTGTTAAACAGAGAGATTCTAATCTTCGTGTATCTTCTGGAATTGTTGGTGTTTGATTCTTGTGAACAGAGTGGTGATGGCACCTTGTTGTGAATATTTGACTTGATTCGCACTTATTCCCTGCGGTTGGAATTTGCTTAACTTATTTTGCACTGCCGTACTTCTTTTCTACTTGAAATATCTCCATCCTGCATACCTGACTAACGAAACTGTTGAGGTGAATTTCAGTTCCAGAAATTTCATTTTTTGTCGAACAGAACCACGTATAAGTTACACGCAAAAAAACGACTACTAGCTGTCTTTGCAGCGTTTCCTGTCAGTGCGTCTCTATACAATGCTTCGAAGAGCTATACAATCAACGGGTTCCTGTGTTCACTCCACAACGATTGGGCACTGCTCGTTATACACTGTTCATGCAAACGTATTCTACAGACATTTCAGCATATCTAGATATCATCCAGCATGTCCTCATTCAGATGTATCTATTTGGTGTCAGTGATGAGGAGGATGACAGTTATAAGTAAGCCAGTCACTGTAATTAGTGACTAACACCTGACCACAGATTTGAATCCAAATGGTGAGGGAACGTGTTTGATGTTTTGTGTTTGATGATCAACCATGTCACTCGTCGACACATTCGAAGAGAAGAGAAGGAAATACATTAGCCACCTGGGAAATCAGATATTGCAGTTGAACTCCCAATTTGTACGCATTCAGTGTGACCAACTCTGCGTAAAGCGACTATTCACAAATCGCCAACATAATTTCTGAAGAGAGGCAATTACTGTGAAGATTGGGAACCTAGTTACAGTTATGTTGCTTCGAGGGAAACACGGAAGAATGGAAAGAGGGTTTTGAGTGGTGATCTGATAAGAAATCAAGAGAAGCTACGATATGCTGATTGTCAGGTTCATTTGTGTGGAGATTATGAAAGACTGCTGTCAGCTTCCGTCTACACGTGTTGCAAGATCATACATTCTGGTGACACAGAGTGCGTCTTAGTCAAGCATATGAGACGATATTGTCAGTCTGTTTGAAGAGTGATCAAATTTTACACTCCTCTCACCTCAACATATCCTAACTCCTCCGTCTTCACTCCGTCTGGATATTCAATGAGAGCAAAGAGATGAGCGCAAACGAGAATCAACGAAAACCATCTGTGATAATCGTCATAAGCATGAGTGGAATTAGTTCATTTGAGATGGAAATGACTTTTCACTACAATCAAAATGATCGTCGTCATCGGTGTAGAGAACTACACATCGATTCGTTGAGTCAACTGAATTTCGTCTTTATTCAATCATGTCGTTGATATTCTGAAAGTGTGAGTATGAACAGTGGAAGTGTAGATAATTTCAGAAAGAAGCCATCTCCCTCAATAGTGATCATATTCAATGATCATCAGCTCACACATAAAAGTAACGCACGACAGTTTCTTCATATCGTACGATGAAAGAATTTACACAGGACGGAATTATTTGTGTGATTTCAGGTGAAGTTCATGCGTTGTTTGTTTGATGAGAATTTTTCAGTTTTAGTAATTATTTCTAGTTTGGAAGTGATATCGCACAATGAGAGTTCTGTAGCCAGGATATTGTGTAGAGTGTTGAGGAGCAGTGAAATTGGTGGTTGAACCAGTCGGGTTCATTTCCTGCACCGTGCTACTTGAATTTCTACACGCATTACATATGAGACACTGCCTTCATTCAATCATTCGCTTCTGGCTGCACGTCCTTGTCTTGTTGTCTATGCCTATCTTCGTCCTCATAATTCGCCATTTTTGTGTTTGAATGAATTCGCGAATGAATACCTTTGAAGAGACAGTCGACGATGGTTTGTATTCATCGACTCTGTCAAAATTCCTCTTGACTCCTATGGGTATTCGGATGCTGTGCTGACCGATTTCTTGTGAGAGAAGGATGGATTTCAACAAAATAAATTTTCAAACAACACTTCTCTGATGACATCAAAGGCTTGACAATTAAGCTTTCGTGAATTTTTTGTATCATGTTGTTTGAGGATAAAATGGTTCATAATCGCCTCTAGTTCTATGTTTGAGAGTTCTTTGGAGTGTTGCTTATGAAGAGGATGTTCTCATTCTGATACGACTGCATTCTTCAATTCTTCTTATGAGTTCAGGTGTCTGTTCACATTGATACTAGTGAGTTGACTTGGCAGAGACCCACATTTCCTTACGACAGCTCTCAATGCTCACCACCATTAAGTAGAGCCTTTCATTGCCACACCAGTGATGTTTAAGTGGGTTTTACAAGGACCGAGTAGAATTAACGAACTGTGAAAGAGATCGTCTTGCCATCTTTACGTAGCTGGTCAGACGAATAATCCCTCAGGTGATTACATAGGCCATTCTCGCAAACGTCTTCAGACCCGTCAGTTGCTAAAATTAGAAAAAATATCTCAGAGAGAGAAGGCAGATAGTAAGAGAGAGACAGGACATCTATTCATTCAGAAAACAGACCTCAGTTTATCGCCTAAATGAGAACCAGAGGAAACCAAAGCGGATGTGTTTATGAGTAGAATAATAAATATCAAGAAGCAGATATACATGATTATCACGAATGAAGGTATGGAATCCACGGAGTGTTTCAAGTGAGGTGATATCCATATAACCATTGGAACTCTGCCTCAGACACTGATGAAATTTAACTATGTTGAAGAAATGAAGGTCTCACTAGTTCACTGTTTCTACTTTTGAACGGCATTTCTCAGTTAATAACGGCTTAAATGAGGCTCTGGAGTGAAATATTGTTAAATCTCTGAATTTGGAGAAAGAGAAAATTGTGCCGAACCCACGTGTATCCAATCCAGTCATTCAATTCATTACTCATACTTGAAGAATTCATGGGTTAGTGAATATCTTTGAAAAGATAGTGCTTCAATGTTCTAGTCTATCAACGTAACGTTAAATTTATCATTTATGCGTTGAGTGGTCAGTGGTATTTTTGGATGCTCTATGTTGAGAGGCAGTGACAAATAGTGTTACAGTTGTGTGCACTTCTGCTGACAACATTGAAGGTAGGAACTTAACAAATACAACTGTCATCTTTAGATGTCTGTTCACAGTTCACCAATGTAACTCCCATTGAAACGTATTTCGGGGATCCTATTTTTCAGAAACTGTGTATATTAATAGTTGCACAGTGACATGTTCTCTCATTTGGATAATGTGTCAGTCTGAAATTTCCTCAGATATCAATAGCTTGAATATTCATTTTGAGGTGATGTGTTTCTGCACTGCAGTGGCATACATAAAGTGCTCAAGAGGAGTTTGATGCATTTCAAGTAGAGAAACTGTTCGAATAATCGTCAGTATTCTGAAACTATTGCGCAGTATAATGACAGTCGTTTGCATTTCTTCTATTGAATTCAAGGTGAGCCGTGGAGTAAACAGGGCATCATAGATATGTTTGTCGAAAGCGATAGTAAGTACGTTTAGAATTCATATAGTTTGAATTTATCAATTGACATGAGAATTTATGATGACAATAGTGTAAAAATACGTAGCATTTTAATGTCACCTACTGGAGCATTTTCTATTGTTGCCTGTAGTTTTCTGCAGAACCCTTGTTCATTTTCGACGTCTGCGTTATTTGTGGGTGCATAGCAATGTATAACTGACACTCTCTTTGATTTTCGATTGAGTCGAACTGTCATTATCCTGCAGGAGACCGCCTCCGATTGCATCAGTGCCTTCGTTGCCGTTGCTGACAACATGATAGACACTCACTGCCTCAGTGTGCATGTGGCTGTCTTCTGGGAGACCGGAGTACATCGTAGACACTCCCGTTGACAAATGTGTGAACTCACTCTCATTCCATCTGCTTTCGCATATTTGCAGTATGCTTTCATCTCGTTTTCAATTTGGTCATTACTACAAGTCACGGACATGGTACGGACGTCTCATCTCTTCACATAGACATTTTCTTTTGTCGCGAGGAGACAAATCGTGATGAAGATTTTGAAGAAGCTTCGTTTACAGGGTTAGGTTAATAGGCTCAAGCCTAAGAAGGGGGTTGGTACATTCATATATAGTTTACATAGGATCGACTTTCTGTGCTGCTCCTCTTCAAATCAGGAAAACATGGAGTAAAGCAATCAGGACAACACCAGAACAAGTATAAATATATTCACAACAGGAGGGACGGCGAGAAAAATAACAGCAAAATAAACTGTTGCAGTAGTATCACTGTCAAAACAGTTAACAAACATGATATCAAAATTATAGACTCACTGACTCGGGTCGAATTGAGGATGTTAGTCCAAAATTATAATAATAATATACTTCATTCCAAAAACAGTTCTTGTGATACAGAATGGAATTTTCAGCATTCATCACAATATCTTGCATCTAATTTTCTCAAATTATAAATAAAACTAATCACACAGACAATTTTCCACATTTACAATCGAGGTAATTTCAAAAACATGCAGCATATAAAATGGAAATAATAATAATGATAACAGCTCAGGTAATAATAATAATAATAATGCAAGTGAAAATTGCCGTTGGCTTGTTTCACACAGTTATTGTTCGATGCGGTATAGAAATCCTAGCATGGTTAGAAAAATATTGAATATAATGCTCTCTACCTAATATGGTGAGAAGAAAAACAAAGATTACCGCAGTCATGCCAACAGCTGTCCATCAATCATCGTGGAATTTCAAGACTGCAGCGAGCAATGTAAGAAATTCGTTATTTTTACACTATTGTCATCATAAATTCTCATGTCAATTGATAAATTCAAACTATATGCATTCTAAACGTACTTACTATCGCTTTCGACAAACATATCTATGATGCCCTGTTTACTCCACGGCTCACCTTGAATTCAATAGAAGAAATGCAAACGACTGTCATTATACTGCGCAATAGTTTCAGAATACTGACGATTATTCGAACAGTTTCTCTACTTGAAATGCATCAAACTCCTCTTGAGCACTTTATGTATGCCACTGCAGTGCAGAATCACATCACCTCAAAATGAATATTCAAGCTATTGATATCTGAGGAAATTTCAGACTGACACATTATCGAAATGAGAGAACATGTCACTGTGCAACTATTAATATACACAGTTTCTGAAAAATAGGATCCCCGAAATACGTTTCAATGGGAGTTACATTGGTGAACTGTGAACAGACATCTAAAGATGACAGTTGTATTTGTTAAGTTCCTACCTTCAATGTTGTCAGCAGAAGTGCACACAACTGTAACACTATTTGTCACTGCCTCTCAACATAGAGCATCCAAAAATACCACTGACCACTCAACGCATAAATGATAAATTTAACGTTACGTTGATAGAATCGAACATTGAAGCACTATCTTTTCAAAGATATTCACTAACCCATGAATTCTTCAAGTATGAGTAATGAATTGAATGACTGGATTGGATACACGTGGGTTCGGCACAATTTTCTCTTTCTCCAAATTCAGAGATTTAACAATATTTCACTCCAGAGCCTCATTTAAGCCGTTATTAACTGAGAAATGCCGTTCAAAAGTAGAAACAGTGAACTAGTGAGACCTTCATTTCTTCAACATAGTTAAATTTCATCAGTGTCTGAGGCAGAGTTCCAATGGTTATATGGATATCACCTCACTTGAAACACTCCGTGGATTCCATACCTTCATTCGTGATAATCATGTATATCTGCATCTTGATATGTATTATTCTACTCATAAACACATCCGCTTCGTTTCCGTCTGGTTCGGATTCAGACGATAAACTGACGTCGCTTTTATAGATGAATGGCAGTCTTGTCCCTGTATTAATATCTGACTGTTCTCTCGACCGTACGTTTCCCAATCTTTCCAACTGACGGGTCCGAAGAAGTTTGAGATAATGTTCTGTTGCACAGATTAATCGCCTCCATTAATTACTATTGAGACACTTGCACTAAAACAAGATTTTGAGCGAACAGTTGTTTTCGATAACTTCTTCTTCAGGCTCTACGGTTATAAATCCATGAATAATAGAGTACACATATAGCCAATAAAGGCAAATGAAAATATAATATCAGAAACTGTATTGAGGGTGCATGCGTAAGATGAGATGATAGTCCGTTAGTTAACATTGTCAATCAAATTTGTATAGGGTGTATAGTCAGAAAAATGTGATGAAGTATGAATGAACAATTGGGTGATATAGTGCTGTTTTCTAGTCAACAGAATACAAGTGTCAGTGGAATCATAACCACAAAATACATACAAACACACATTAACAAAGGGGACACTGAATGTGAGGGCTGACCGATAATGTCTAGTGATAAAATGAAGAGGCTAAATTGTAAATTGTAATAAGATTTTACAGAATTGGTAGGCTTAGTATAAAATTACAAAGGTTGACAAAAATTAAGGGTAACAATGGGGTGAAATAAACAGGGTGGAGAAATGGATAATAGGGACATGATATCACAAAATGATAATAATGATAATAATAATAATAATAATAATACGAAAATTATGATCCTGGTGACCTTATAGTGGGTCAGGGTAGACAGAGAGAGTGAATAAGTTTCTTCTGTACACATAGGTCTGGTCTCTCTCTATCAATCACTATAGCCTCAGCTATGGCTAGGAGGCGTAACCATGTGCCTTTGGGGAGATTGTTCCGTAATCGATACACAATTGTAAATGACTCATCTACTTTGATGCAGTGTTCGCTATCCACTAGATGAGACAGAATTCCACTATGTAATGATTTGGTTGCTCTTTTCCTAAGCCAAACAGGAATATGTTCACGAGTGTGTAAAGATAAATTCCTTTGGGTACGACCAATATAGCTAGCTCCACAGGAGCAGTTGAATTTATATACACGCATTGACGCCGCCATTTTGGGTAATCTATCTTTAATGCACAGTGTCAATATTAGTTTGGTTGAGAAACTGACATGCAGTTTTGCGGCATTAAAAGTTCTTTCAATTGATCTCGTTAATCTACAGTTCAATATATATCTCTGGATATATCGCCTTTGAATTGTACACTTAAGTGAAGCTTTTTCTTACTTACTGTGTCTCGCTTAGTTTTATGTGCAGTTTCAAAGATATACTTCTTTACAAAGTTGGTAGGATAGTCGCTTTGGTGCAAGGCGTTTGTAAGATTTTGTATTTCATCTTCAATACAATCATCGGTGCATATGCGTCTAATTCTATGACTAAGACAACGAATTCGGTTGCGCTTATACTGTATAAGTATGAAACCATGGAAGTGGGTGTATTGTCCATTCCACGTCGCTATCCTATAGATGTTTCTCTCTTTTTGTAAGAAGGACATCCAGAAATGGAATACTATATAGGAGTTCATCTTCAAAAGTGAATTTGATAGCTGGGTATACCTTATTGAAGACTTGGAGAAGGTGTTGTCTATCCAGATTATTGTTACAAACGATGAGGTTATCGTCAACACATCGACAATAATAATCGAGTTTGTTTAGTATCTCTTTTAAAGGACCATTTTCCAATTTAGAGAGAAATATGTCAGCTAATAAGGAACCAAGGGGAGAACCCATAGCATCCGCATCTATTTGGCGGTAAAACTCCTTATTAAATACAAATTGGACGTTCATAGTGCATTAATGTAATTCTTTCAATTAATCTGGTGTGATCCTAATTTCTATTTTCATTTCCACGAGTTGATCACATATGCAGTCGAGAGCTTCTACAAGAGAGACGTTGGTAAACAGTGATGTTCATATATGTAATGTAGTCTGTCAGTAGGTAGGAGTTGTGTAAGTGGCGCACTGTGTGTGATGTCTTCTGCAAGACTGTTGAAACGATCAATTGTGGAATAGGCTGTGACATAGAGTAAATGTAGGATCCCTGTGAGACAACACAACATGTAAGACCAAGAGGGAGACGAGAGTATCACAAAACGAGTGTCGATTCTTTTCCGATATTTGTCCGTTGTCATTCTTTCTTTCGTTTTCAACTCCACACTACTTGACACTAGTGAGTAGGATGAGTTACCTTTCTTAACTCGTAACCATGACTTCGTCTGCAACGATGACAGCTCAATGCGAATCCCTCCACCACGAATTCCAATACTAACCACACTCGATCACACCCAAGATAGCAAACGAAGTCATGGTTACGAGTTAACAAGGATAACTCATGCTACTCACTAGTGTGAAGTAGTGTAGAGTTGGAGACGAAAGAAAGAATGACAACGGACAAATATCGGAAAAGAATCAACCACAAATATACCATCTTTTGAAGAAACTGGTCACGAACAATTACTGCTGCGAATTTCAACGGAGTGACGACGACTATGTGATTGTATGCACATTTGACCGTCTTCTTATGTGAACTGACTTTCAGTTCCCTTATTTTTAACACAACAGGACCTCATAGTTATTGTACAAATTGGTTGATCACAATAATCACGATTTCATCATTCCTTTGTGGAAAACTGTGAGTGTTGTAATCGGAGAGTAAGACAACGTCTCATGATGTTGAGTGACTCATATAATGAATCAGTGGAATCTGATACGTGTAATGGAATCTGTTGATCTGCAGAAACACTTCAATCCAGATAGTAAGCAGAATTCATGTGACGGCGTCCACATCAAGAAATCACACTCGCAATACATAGCGTATGATCAGAATTGAAGAGTCACTCATCTTCACGGGGATTTCAGTAAGTTTTACTATTCCGCTACTGAAGCTGGATATTTTCCGCCTTTCAATTCAACAATCAACACATTTTCACAGATTCTCAGAAGGAATGTTACGTTGTGATATTTTCTGTCGATAAGTTCTTCATCACACTCCACAGTTAAATCTCATCAATGTAAGAATATAAAAGTCAGTGCAGGCAAGTCGGAATGCGATCAGATTCTGCTTTGAGTGATCTGGAAGCGCCAAGCAGATTGACATTCATTCCAACTATCATTTCATCACAAGTGAAATATGCAGTCATTAGGACTATGAGATACAGTGAGATTAAACAAGTAAATGACCCGATTGTGAATTCATAATTCACAGCTATATACGTTTGAGGATCATCGGAGCTAGTCATTCAGTTCGTAACTCATACGTGGAGACTTCATAAGTTAGTGAATATCTTTGAATAGATAGTGCTTCAATGTTCGATTCTATCAACGTTACGTTAACTATATCATTTATGCGTTGAATGGTCAGTGATATTTTTTGATGCTCTATGTTGAGAGGCAGTCAGAAATGGTGTTACAGTTGTGTGCACTTCTGTTGACAACATTGAAGGTAGGAACTTAACAAATACAACTGTCATCTTGAGATGTCTTAACACAGTTCACCAATGTAACTCCCGTTGAAACGTATTTCGGAGATCCTATTTATTGTTAAGGATGTGGCGTTTAGACAAATAGACGTTGTCGCGATGGAGTCTCCCCACTCAGTCTGGAATCTGAAAACTGAAAATGAAAACCTGAGTAAAATCTTTGTTCTAGAAATTTTGTAGAACAGCGTATACATGAAAAGAACGAAAAGTCAGAATGCACTCAAAATCACCACATTCATCCAACACGATTACAAGTGAATAACATGCCGTCATCTCATATAAATATATTCACCTCCTTCCTACTCTTCCTCACCCAGTGAACTCCACATCATTCCAAAGGCGTATTCTGATCATCATTATTACTATTTTTCACACTTCGTATGCAATGATTTGATTACTTGTCACCATATAACCGCTATATTTCATCATCACCTTTGTGAGTAGGACTTATATGCGGTTTACTGCATTTTGTCTTTCTATAATTTTGCAGTATTCACGTTTCCTTCACATCACTGAATACTACTCGCCCATGAAACGTATATAGCTGTGAATTATGAATTCACAATCGGGTCATTTACTTGTTTAATCTCACTGTATCTCATAGTCCTAATGACTGCATATTTCACTTGTGATGAAATGATAGTTGGAATGAATGTCAATCTGCTTGGCGCTTCCAGATCACTCAAAGCAGAATCTGATCGCATTCCGACTTGCCTGCACTGACTTTTATATTCTTACATTGATGAGATTTAACTGTGGAGTGTGATGAAGAACTTATCGACAGAAAATATCACAACGTAACATTCCTTCTGAGAATCTGTGAAAATGTGTTGATTGTTGAATTGAAAGGCGGAAAATATCCAGCTTCAGTAGCGGAATAGTAAAACTTACTGAAATCCCCGTGAAGATGAGTGACTCTTCAATTCTGATCATACGCTATGTATTGCGAGTGTGATTTCTTCATGTGGACGCCGTCACATGAATTCTGCTTACTATCTGGATTGAAGTGTTTCTGCAGATCAACAGATTCCATTACACGTATCAGATTCCACTGATTCATTATATGAGTCACTCAACATCATGAGACGTTGTCTTACTCTCCGATTACAACACTCACAGTTTTCCACAAAGGAATGATGGAAACGTGATTATTGTAATCAACCAATTTCAACAATAACTATGAGGTCCTGTTGTGTTAAAAATAAGGGAACTGAAAGTCAGTTCACATAAGAAGACGGTCAAATGTGCATACAATCACATAGTCGTCGTCACTCCGTTGACATTCGCAGCAGTAATTGTTCGTGACCAGTTTCTTCAAAAGATGGTATATTTGTGGTTGATTCTTTTCCGATATTTGTCCGTTGTCATTCTTTCTTTCGTCTTCAACTCTACACTACTTCACACTAGTGAGTAGCATGAGTTATCCTTGTTAACTCGTAACCATGACTTCGTTTGCTATCTTGGGTGTGATCGAGTGTGGTTAGTATTGGAATTCGTGGTGGAGGGTTTCGCATTGAGCTGTCATCGTTGCAGACGAAGTCATGGTTACGAGTTAAGAAAGGTAACTCATCCTACTCACTAGTGTCAAGTAGTGTGGAGTTGAAGACGAAAGAAAGAATGACAACGGACAAATATCGGAAAAGAATCGACACTCGTTTTGTGTTACTCTCGTCTCCCTCTTGGGCTTACATGTTGTGTTGTCTCACAGGGATCCTACATTTACTCTTTGTCACAGCCTATTCCACAATTGATCGTTTCAACAGTCTTGCAGAAGACATCACACACAGTGCGCCACTTACACAACTCCTACCTACTGACAGACTACATTACATATATGAACATCACTGTTTACCAACGTCTCTCTTGTAGAAGCTCTCGACTGCATATGTGATCAACTCGTAGAAATGAAAATAGAAATTGGGATCACACCAGATTAATTGAAAGAATTACATTAATGCACTATGAACGTCCAATTTGTATTTAATAAGGAGTTTTACCGCCAAATAGATGCGGATGCTATGGGTTCTCCCCTTGGTTCCTTATTAGCTGACATATTTCTCTCTAAATTGGAAAATGGTCCTTTAAAAGAGATACTAAACAAACTCGATTATTATTGTCGATGTGTTGACGATAACCTTATCATTTTTAACAATTATCTGGATAGACAACACCTTCTCCAAGTCTTCAATAAGGTATACCCAGCTATCAAATTCACTTTTGAAGATGAACTCCTATATAGTATTCCATTTCTGGATGTCCTTCTTACAAAAAGAGAGAAACATCTATAGGATAGTGACGTGGAATGGACAATACACCCACTTCCATGGTTTCATACTTATACAATATAAGCGCAACCGAATTCGTTGTCTTAGTCATAGAATTAGACGCATATGCACCGATGATTGTATTGAAGATGAAATACAAAATCTTACAAACGCCTTGCACCAAAGCGACTATCCTACCAACTTTGTGAAGAAGTATATCTTTGAAACTGCACATAAAACTAAGCGAGACACAGTAAGTAAGAAAAAGCTTCACTTAAGTGTACAATTCAAAGGCGATATATCCAGAGATATATATTGAACTGTAGATTAACGAGATCAATTGAAAGAACTTTTAATGCCGCAAAACTGCATGTCAGTTTCTCAACCAAACTAATATTGACACTGTGCATTAAAGATAGATTACCCAAAATGGCGGCGTCAATGCGTGTATATAAATTCAACTGCTCCTGTGGAGCTAGTTATATTGATCGTACCCAAAGGAATTTATCTTTACGCACTCGTGAACATATTCCTGTTTGGCTTAGGAAAAGAGCAACCAAATCATTACATAGTGGAATTCTGTCTCATCTAGTGGATAGCGAACACTGCATCAAAGTAGATGAGTCATTTACAATTGTGTATCGATTACGGAACAATCTCCCCAAAGGCACATGGTTACGCCTCCTAGCCATAGCTGAGGCTATAGTGATTGATAGAGAGAGACCAGACCTATGTGTACAGAAGAAACTTATTCACTCTCTCTGTCTACCCTGACCCACTATAAGGTCACCAGGATCATAATTTTCATATTATTATTATTATTATTATTATCATTATTATCATTTTGTGATATCATGTCCCTATTATCCATTTCTCCACCCTGTTTATTTCACCCCATTGTTACCCTTAATTTTTGTCAACCTTTTTAATTTTATACTAAGCCTACCAATTCTGTAAAATCTTATTACAATTTACAATTTAGCCTCTTCATTTTATCACTAGACATTATCGGTCAGCCCTCACATTCAGTGTCCCCTTTGTTAATGTGTGTTTGTATGTATTTTGTGGTCATGATTCCACTGACACTTGTATTCTGTTGACTAGAAAACAGCACTATATCACCCAATTGTTCATTCATACTTCATCACATTTTTCTGACTATACACCCTATGCAAATTTGATTGACAATGTTAACTAACGGACTATCATCTCATCTTATGCATGCACCTCAATACAGTTTCTGATATTATATTTTCATTTGCCTTTATTGGCTTTATGTGTACTCTATTATTTATGGATTTATAACCGTAGAGCCTGAAGAAGAAGTTATCGAAAACAACTGTTCGCTCAAAATCTTGTTTTAGTGCAAGTGTCTCAATAGTAATTAATGGAGGCGATTAATCTGTGCAACAGAACATTATCTCAAACTTCTTCGAACTCGTCAGTTGGGTCTCCATCTGACAAATGTAAAGATCTATTTGAAGTTGTGGAACGTCCGTACCATGTCCGTGACTTGTAGAAATGACCAGATTGAAAACTGGATGAAAGCATACTGCGAATATGCGAAATCAGATGGATTTGAACTGGCCTCAGAAAATTGTCAACGGCAGATTCGACGATCTACTCCGGTCACCCAGAACACAGCCACATGCACACTGAGGAAGTGAGTGTCTTTCATGTTGTCAGCAACCTCAACGAATGCTCTAGTGCAATCGGAGGCGGTCTCCTCCAAGATAATGACAGCTCGTCTCAATCCAAAAGCAAAGAAAGTGTCAGTTATGCAATGCTATGCACCCACAAATAACGCAGACGTCGAAAATGAATAAGAGTTCTGCAGACAACAACAGGCAACAATATAAAATTCTCCAGTCGGTGACAACAAAATACTACATTCCATCTCCTCACAAAGACTTTTTCTTTTGTTGCAAATAGACACATCGTGATGAAGATTTTGAAGTAACTTTGTTTACAGGGTGAGGTCACTAGCCTCATGCCAGCAAAGGTAAAATTATTTACAACAAGAAGGATGGCAAGAAAAATAACAGCAAAATAAACTGTTGCAGTAGTTTCACTGTCGAAACAGTTAACAAACATGATATCAAAATTATAGACTCACTGACTCGAGTTGAATTGAGTATGCTAGTCCAAGAAACCTGCTACAGAAACTTCAGCACGATGTACCTCCTTGAGACAAAAGAAAAAGTCTGTGTGGGGACATGTAATGTCCACACCATGTACGAGATTGGCAAAGCTGCCCAGAATTCAAGTACTGGGAATATGTGAAGGCATATGGAACAAAATTGTCAATGGGTGAGTCAGTGATCTACTCCGGTCACCCGGAAGGTAACCACTCGCACTCCAAGGGCGTGGCTATCATCATGTCACCAACGGCAACGAAGGCCCTGATGCAATGGGAGGCGATCTCGCCCAGGATAATAGCCGCCAGATTCAACTCCAAAGGAAGGAAAGTGTCAATTATACAATGCTATGCACCGACAAACAACGCAGACCTCGAAACGAAAGAAGAATTCTACAGACAACTGCAGGCAACAATGGACAATACTCTAGCTGGAGGCATTAAAATACTAATGGGAGACATGAACGCCAAACTGGGATCAGACAACACTGGAAGGGAACTCATCATGGGTAGAGAAACTCTCGGAGAAATGAATGAAAACGGAGAACTCTTCGCCGACTTCTGCGACTTCAATGAACTAGGGATTGGTGGCAGCGTATGCAAACACAAGGATATCCACAAGGCTACATGGGTGTCACCAGATGGGCGAACCAAAAACGAAATCGACTTCATCTCAATCTCAAGGAAGTGGAGGCGCAGCCTGCTGGACACAAAAGTAAGAAGAGGAGCAGACATTGGCTCAGACCACTATCTCGTACAAGGGACAATCCAAATCAAATTAAAAGCTTTCAGAGAATCAGGAGCTGCAGATAGACCACAAGCCAAGTTCAACACTCAGAAGCTGAAGGACCAGGACACAAAGGACATCTTCACTGCAAGCATAAAAGACAAAGCCGAGACACAAATCAACACTGGCGAAGAGGTCAGCGTCGAAAAGCACTGGAACAACTTGAAAACAGTGTGGAGTCAAACCTGCATGGAAGTTCTAGGCAGAAAGAAGAGACAGGACAAACAGTGGCTCACTACGGACACTTGGAGACTGATAGAAGAGAGAGGGATGGTGAAACAAAAGATTCTCCAGTGCACCGATTAGCAACAAAAACAGGATTTGAATGCAAGATACAAGACACTGAACAAAAGAGTAAAGAAGAGTGCCAGAGAAGAGAAAAGAAAGTACTATGAAACCATGGCAAGTGTGGCAGAACAAGCTGCAGGCAAAGGAGACCTCGCAACACTCTACCAAACAACTAGGTACCTATCGGGCAAACGTTTGACACAAACCAAGCCGGTGAAGGATGACAACGGAAAGTCACTCAACAAAGAAGTGGAGCCAAGGAAACACTGGGCTGAACACTTCAGAAGACTCCTTAATCGCCCAACACCGACAACGCGCCCAACAATACGAACAACGGAGACAGAGCTACCAGTGAACACCAACCCCCGACGAAATCAGAAGTCCTGAAGGCAATCAAGATGCTAAAAGCTGGAAAAGCAGCAGGACCAGATGGAATCTCAGCAGAAGCACTGAAAGTGGACTCAGAGACAACAGCGGACTTGATGACGCCACTACTGGAGAAGGTGTGGAAAGAAGGCAAAGTACCCGAGGATTGGAAGAAAGGATACTTATTCAAACTACCAAAGAAAGGAGACTTAATTCAATGCAAGAACTGGCGCGGAATTATGCTCTTGTCCATCCCAAGCAAAATACTAAGTCACATCATCCTGGAGAGAGAATCAAACATGTCAACCTGGATGAAAACCTTCGACCGGAACAGGCTGGCTGGATTCTGGAGAAACAAGTCATGCATTGATCAGGTCGCCACATTACGGATCATCATTGAACAAAGCCTGCTTGGAATGGCAGTCACCTCTCTATCTCGCTCAACTTCATCGACTTTGAAAAGGCCTTCGACAGCGCAGCGTCGATCGAGAGGTGATTTGGAAACTACTTCGCTACTACGGGGTGCCACCGACAATTATACATCTCATCCAACAAATGTACGACAATGCTGCATGCCAAGTAATCCACAACGGGAAACTTATGGAACCCTTCGAAGTGAGGACAGGAGTAAGACAAGCCTGCCTACTATCGCGAGCGAATTCCATGTTCATTAATGACATGTCCCAGGAAGCTCAACAAATGGACGCCAATCTGGCATTTAGACATGTTAAGTGTCAAACCATGGGTTTTTAACCGCTCAAAAACTATCTGTAAATGCATACGGTGGATAGCTTCATCTGGGCTAGCCACATGGATATCGTCGAGATAGGCATACGCGCAATCCAATCCGCGAAAAACATCGTGAATGAAACGCTGGAATGTTTGTGCAGCGTTGCGGTGACCGAACGGTATTCGAAGGAATTCGAAAAGACCAAAAGGGGTGATCACTTCCGTTTTAGGAATATCGTCGGGATGAACTGGGATCTGATGATAGGCTCTTGTTAAGTCAAGTTTGCTGAATACCGTGGCACCTTTGAGGGAAGATGTAAGGTCATGTATATGGGGCACAAGGTAGCGATCTGGCACGGTCTGCGCATTAAGTCTGTGGTAGTCCCCACAAGGCCTCTAGTCGATCCCGTTATTTTTAGGCGCCACATGTAAAGGGGAAGACCACGGGCTGCTGGATGGACGGATTATCCCCATGTCTAACATATGTTCGAACTCGGCCTTTACGGCTTGTAGCTTTTCTGGGGACAATCACCGTGGCCTTGCGAATACAGGTTGACCAGTTGTCACAATATGATGAGTGACATCTAAGTTTGATGACCCTACGTCAGAGGAGTCCTTATTCTGAGTGGGACTAGCGGTTACGGCAGCCGAAATATTCATGCTGGATGTAGTAGTCTCCACTACTCTATCGGCTGCCTCAGCTAGTTCGGATAAGGGGAATGGTTGATTGCAGCTAAAATGGTCTGAATCGCCTGTGGCAATCGTTGTAACCACAGCTGTTTTGAAAAGGCGTCGTCTCTTTTGAAGTCGGCCACTAACTATCTCATCTGACATAACAGTTGAGTGGGCTTTCTATCACCCAGCTGAACATCTCCGAAAAGTTCCTGCACTTTCTGTTGGTCGGTAAGTGCAACGCACTTAATTAGCGCCTGCTTGAGACGTTCATACAAGTCAGTGGATGGGTCCGCGAGCACATCAGATACTTCTTCCATGACGTTCTCAGGAAGACTCACGATAACCAGGTTCACCTTTGTCTCTTGTGAGTGTATATGTCGGAGGGCGAACATAGTTTCAATGTGGCCGAACGATGCAACAGGACGATGTGTCCAGAAGGTAGGGAGTTGCAAGGTGATCGCCATTTGTGCGGCGGAACTGTTGTCGGCCATCTGGCGAACAAGGCGATATATTATTAGAATGATAACAACAAATGTGATAACAAAAAATATGAGTAAAAACAAGGCAAGTAAAATTTTATAACTCTGTGTGAAAAACAAATTGCCAATATGAAAAGATACTATTTACATGTTAAGCTACTATGCAGGCAAACGGTGAAAACACGGGCTCACCACTTGTAAGAGTTAGACTTGGGTTAACTTAGACCTTAATTAGCCACTCTTACAAAAACTTATCCACCGCTTTATGACCTTAATTGTACTCTGCCTAATGTGCAAATACTAACGAACTGAATCAAGGTAAAAAGACTTGAGATGACTAGCGTGACTGGAACAGAGTTATATTTACACAAAAGCGATATGAGATTTGATAAAGAATAAGAGGGCATACACTTATCTGCAGTCGAGATGGTGGTAAGCTTGGAGAGTGTGCCGGATGAAAGCACAACGAGAGAGCGAAACCAAAACCGTACAAAAGATTCACGAATCGAAAGAGGAAGTGTGCTAAAGGTCAGGTGAGTGCGTTCAAGCAAAGTTCGAAGGTTCAATGTACACTACAGTTTCATTTAAGGTACTGCACATTGAGACTTTTATTCAATTTCTGAATTACGAATGCATTCGCCACCTTCTATTTTCAATCTCTATGGAGAAATATGCCTTTCAGTAGTCACTTGTTACTCAGTTGACGCAGTGTGTAGGCGACTTACTTCAGGATTTCGGAATCACGTAATCTACGTAGCCAGATACTTCTCTCTCGACCACGATGGTAACCGCGAAACAATTTTATCACGATGTGTTACCCATTTATAGAGAGGACCAGTAGTTCAGCGAAGAGTTTATTTCCGGTGATTTCATTTTCAAAGCTGTACAATCACAAATCTATACATGGTTACTTTGTATATGTGTGGATATTCAACTTGGAACAAGTGATTCAGCGAAGAGACTCTTTTCAACGAATCTATTATCAAGGTGTACAATAGTATATACGTGGTGTGTCAAAATTTGTCAAGCGAAAATACAATAAGTGTGATTTTTGTGGAGTCAGGTTATACAAAATGCGTTCAGAGGAATTGGATGTTGATATGAGAGTGTAGTAAAAGAGGTGGTGAATTGTCATATAGAGACAAAATATCATACGGATTACGAAGGAGATTTAAGTAGTTAGAAAAAACGAGCAAAAGTAAAGTCAAATGATCAGAGTTGTCACCATGAGAGTAGAAGTGGCTGAATAATTTTATTCTGTATGCACAGTTCTGGTTCTTCTAAGTGAATGGCTTGGGCTTCTGCAACGCGAAGAAGACGGAAAGTTATGGTCTTTGGCGGGTTGTTCTTCACTGTGTACATCATTGTTAAGGAGGTGTGTGGAGAAAGCAACAATATGATTGTACTCGATTTCGTTGAAATTTTGTTGTTGATGTGGAAACTAGAGACATTGTACATGAATTAAGTTCAAAACGATTCATGTTGCAATATAGACAACCTCCGAGTACAATCGAAAATGCAGTGCACTGTTGGTCGCTTCCTCTTCTCACTGGTCTATACTGTCTACTTGCTTCACTCACAACCATGTTGTATACCTTGGATTTGAGCAGGAACGTGTTATCCTCATTCGAAGACTATTCTACTCCCGGTACACAGCTCTTACCAGTATACACGACTCCAGCTGTGAGCGCTTCCGTGGATTATATCAATAATTTGTAGCCGTGGAATTGAACTGTATATCCAAGTCACCGTTCAATTAATATAACTCATTACTGTATTCTCTATAATATACTGTTACACTTTCATCTCATTTACTTGGATTTTTGTTCACACACTTCACATACAAATTAATTGGTGAGTCCAAATGAACAATCCAGCTTTATGAACTCTACATTTATATTGTTATCATTTTCATTTTTGACTGCACATTCTATATATTTATATATCTGTGAACCTGTATATTAAAGTGATACTCATGTCTTCACGCACGCGTACCATTGCTGCACCTGAGACTGACGAGGCACACGATTCAACAATCAACGCAATAGCCGACCTGTGTCCACCTCCGTTTGGTATCGCTGAGCCTCGGATTTGTTTCGCCATCACAGAAACCCTTTTCGCTGGTCGAGTTACCAAGGTACAGAATGCAAAGTATGGAGTGTCTTAGTGGCACTTCCCACAGTGATTCTCGAAGACATTAGTGATTTAATAGACAGCACTCCTGCAGACCACCAACAATATGATCGATTCAAAGCAATTTCGGTCCAAAGAAGCAGTATTTCTGATGAGAAATGGATCCAGCAATTACTCACTGCATGTGAGTTA
The DNA here is from genome assembly GCA_944472155.2 of Trichobilharzia szidati. Taxonomy (NCBI): domain Eukaryota; kingdom Metazoa; phylum Platyhelminthes; class Trematoda; order Strigeidida; family Schistosomatidae; genus Trichobilharzia; species Trichobilharzia szidati. Next base: position 18,104,535 of record OX235279.1, on the reverse strand, counting down.
GACTCACATGTGCCATCTCAGCTTGTCATGCATATGCGTCAACTACTTAATCCACACAAGGTTGACGAAGTGGTCTACGACAGATGTGGTTGCAGAGGCTTCCACGTCATATCCGACAGATTTTCATTATCTCCTACAAATCCGTTCACCTAGATTCACCAAGTGAGCTTTCAGACAGAATTCTATATGTAATGCCTGACACCAGTATCCACAATGCATCAACAAGTAATGGGTTACCAGTTCGGCATGTGTCTGATGTGGACACTCCTGTATTATCAGACATTTCGGCTTTGGGACATAAGATGGAGAAGCTAGAAACTGTGATTTCAAGCTTACGTGCACGACATAGTAGTAGATCACGTTCTAGGTCGAGGCAACGTCAACAGTCTTTCTCAAGACAGCGGATCACAACATCTAATACTCGAAATATTTGCTGATACGAGGAAAAGTTAGGAAATGGAGCTATTTGGTGTTTAGAAGCGTGCACTTTCAGCACTAGTGACTCGACAGGGAAACTCTCAGGCCAGAAAGTGATGGCGACGGTTGTTACTGGCAATCCTTTAAGTAGCCTTTTCTAAGTGAAGGCTTAATTTACAGGCCAACACTTCCTGCTAGAAACGGGAGCAAAAGTAACTGAAATAACACAATAACTCTCCAGAAGGCCCACTTGCACAGCTGGAAAAATTTCACTAGGAGCATATTACCGAACTAGCCTATGGACTTACGGCAGACAATCACTCATTCTGGAGAGACTGAAGACAGATAGAAAGAGACAGACAAGAACGCCATTGATTCATAAAAGCGACTTAAGTTTATCGGACGTCTTCGGACCCGTCAGCTGCAAAATTTAGAAAGAATATATCAGAGAGAGGAGGCAGATAGGAAGAGAGTGACAGGATATCCATTCATCCAGAAACGAGACCTCAGTTCATCGCCTCAATGCGGACTCGGCCAGAAACGAAGCGGATGTGTTTATGAGTAGAATAATAAATATCAAGCAGGAGATATACGTGATTATCACGAATGAAGGTATGGAATCCGCGGAGTGTTTCAAGTGAGGTGATATCCATATAACCATTGGACCTCACCCTCAGACACTGAATAAATTTAACCATGTCGAAGACATGAAAGCCTCACTAGTTCACTGTTTCCAATTTTGAACGGCATTTATCAGTTAGTAACGACTTGAATGGGTATATGGAGAAGCAGATTGTTAAATCGTTGAAGTTTGAGAAATGTATGCCGAACCCACGTGTATCCAATCCAGTCATTCAATTCATTACTCCTACTTGAAGACTTCATAAGTTAGTGAATATCCCTGAGGAAATAGTTTTGCAACGCTCGCTTTTATCCCATATTCAGTAGGTAGGAGTTGTGTAAGTAGCGCACTGTGTGTGATGTCTTCCGTAAGACAATTGAAAACATCAATTGTGGAATAGGCTATGACAAAAAGCAAATGTAGGATCCCTGTGCAACAACACAACATATAAGCACAAGAGGGAGACGAGAGTAACACAAAACGAGTGTCGATTCTTTTCCGATATTTGTCCGTTGTCATTCTTTCTTTCGTCTTCAATTCCACACTACTTGACACTAGTGAGTAGGATGAGTTATCTTTGTTAACTCGTAACCGTGACTTCGTTTGCTATCGAAGTTTCGCTCACCTAATGCATTACTGATCCATTCGATGTATGGTAGTTATTTTCGTATACTTAGACATCATCTGCAGAATATGCTTCATTTCTGTACCGTCACTGTTGAACATTGTGTATTTGTAACCCTTTATTCCGTGTCTGGCATTCGCGCACTATTTACATCGACACGTGTATCGCTGACGATACAGCTTAGCTCTTCTCCTTGTTGATGCATATTGACTCTGTTTTGGATGGCATTCATCGAGAGACGCCAGACGAATTGGAGTTTGTGTATTACATTTCATTATTTCGTGAACAAAATACATGCGAATGTCTCAACAATGATAAATAATCCACACGTCGAGTGACGCGTAATTTGAAAAACTCAGGATTTTTGAAGAATATGGCCGTATGTTAAACACTAAATAATGAAATGTAATATACAAACTTCAATTCGTCTGGCGTCTCTCGATGAATGCCATCCGAAACAGAGTCAATACGCATCAACTAGAAGAACAGCAAAGCTGCATCAACAGGGATACACGTGTCGATGTAAATAGTGCGCGAATGCCAGACACGGAATAAAGGGTTACGAATACACAATGTTCAACAGTGACGGGTACATAAATGAAGCATATTCTGCAGATAATGTCTAAGTATACGAAAATAACTACCATACATCGAATGGATCAGTAATGCATTAGGTGAGCGAAACTTCGATAGCAAACGAAGTCATGGTTACGAGTTAACAAAGATAACTCATCCTACTCACTAGTGTCAAGTAGTGTGGAATTGAAGACGAAAGAAAGAATGACAACGGACAAATATCGGAAAAGAATCGACACTCGTTTTGTGTTACTCTCGTCTCCCTCTTGTGCTTATATGTTGTGTTGTCTCACAGGGATCCTACATTTGCTCTTTGTCACAGCCTATTCCACAATTGATGTTTTCAACAGTCTTACAGAAGACATCACACACAGTGCGCCACTTACACAACTCCTACCTACTGACCGACAACATCAAGTTTGCATAATTACCGCACCTGCGATTAATTCACAATCAGGGACCTTGTATTTTTGGGTGTTTCCGTGCATATCCTAGCCCTTTCTTCCCATATATTTATTTTGTGTGGTTATAATGAAATCAATTACAGTTGGCGGCCTGTTTGAAAATAGGGCTACCAAAATTATTCCACTTTACATCATTTTGCAAAATTGCTTTGATTCGCTCTTTTAATTTTGTTTTAATTTATCAATAATATGTCCTAATCGTATTATTTATAATCGCGCATTTTTAAAATCATTACAACCTACTGCGTTGTGTCATCCAGAAAAATTGAGAAAAAAGCATCACTGTGGATGGCAGCGTGCACTGAAACGTACACAAATTAATCAAATGACTGTTCCTGAACTCGTTAGCACTAATTGTAGATCCCTGTTCAACAAAATGGATTATCTTCAATCCCTAATGTATTCTAATGTTTATCGAAATGCTGGCGTTTTAGCAATACAAGAGACTTGGCTGCACCAGCATTATGATGAAAATCTAGTTTCAATAAATGGATATTAAGTTTTTCGCCAAGATAGGAAAAGTTCTAAGGAAAAATGTGGAGGACGGGTAGCCACTTTTATAAACACAAGTTGGTCTACATCAAATCACGTTTGCTTCAATTATTCTAATGACAATATAGACTGCATAACCGTCAGGTGTCGCCCAAAACACTTAAGTAAATATTTTTATATATACATAACAAATATTTACATAACACCCAATTGTAGCCTTTCTAATATAGCTATGTTTGCAGATGAATTTACTGAATTCGCTGCTCCTGCATTCGGAAACTCGTTGTCTATAGTCTGTGGTGATTTTAATTCATGTGATCACAGCTTTCTTACTTCACTTGGTCATGAGAATCTAGTCAAGTTTAATACACGTCTGGACAAATCACTAGACCTGGTTTTCATAAACGACCGTGATGTATATGAAACCCGAAGCAGAGCTCCTTTGTTAAACTCTGACCACTGCATTATCCGTATTTTACCGAAAGTGTACGGCAAGTTACAACAAAAATTGTTTAGTCATTTAACAAAGAAGATACATGAACGTTCATATTCCCATGACAACATTCTAGCACTAAGAAGCATGTTGTATGATACCAACTGGGAACTATTTACTGACGATAAGTTGGATGCTACTGTCTCTAATATAACCGATTATCTGAAGTTTTGTTTGGATATTTGCTGTCCATATGAAACACTGTTTTCGAGATTTGACAGAATCTCTTCTTTGCAGCTGAAAAATCTTAGAAGACAAAAAGAGAAGTTGTATAAGAATTGTGATAATACTGGTGTCCGTAAAATAAACACCCTTATAAAAATTGAAATAGAAAGGTTGAACAGACTCTATGAGGAAAAATTTTTATCATGTAAAAATCCTTCAAACATTTGGAAACTTTTCAATAAACTTACAAGTAAAAAACAAATGTCTGTTGATGCTTATTCTGATGTTAATGCTTTAAACAAATCATTTATCATGAAACAAATTAATATGCCTGTACCTGATGTACCTAGTCAAGATAATGGTCATTTTCCGGGTTTTAAAGAAGAGGATGTACTATTATGTTTGAAATCTTTAAATCCAACACACAGTCTTGGTCCAGATGGTGTACCAGGCATTCTTCTTCAAAAGTGTGCAGACATCTTGTGTCATCCTCTTACTCAAATCTTTAATGCATCATGCAACAAGGAAACGGTACCTGCTGACTGGAAAGAAATCAAGGTTGTACCTGTACAGAATTCATCTTCTGGAGCAGGTATAAAGTTTACACCGGTCGCTATAACATCTCCTTTTTTGAAAACTATGGAGAAACTTCTTTTGAATATTCTTAAACCTCCTCTAAAAGCTTTTAGTGACCCTAAGCAGTTTGCTTATAAGTGTGGAAGAAGTACATTAGATGCAGCCATTGTACTACACCACAATATTGTTTCCTGCCTTGATAAGGGTGCTAAGTTCGTTCGAACAGCCTGTTTAGACTATACTGCAGCTTTCGACTCTGTTCCTAGGACACTTTTATTAGGAAAGATGATTTCAGCACAGACAGAGACCTGGGCAACTAGATGGCTGTCTTCTTATTTTAAGGATAGGAAACAGCATACTGTTTGGCTGGAAAGCGCTCCACTTCCCAGCTAACTGAAAGTGGTGTGCCTCAAGGTGCAGTACTTTCTCCATTTCTTTTCTCTTTCTTTTTGCATGACCTTCCGAACTCACCCAAAGTTAACTTCATTTAGTATGCTGATGATCTGACCGTTTCTGTCCCTGTAGTTTCCACATCGGATTGTTCCCATATGAAGAATGGCTTCTTAGCTGAAGTTAAGCATTGGTCTGGCTCAAATGGTCTTAAACTAAATCCAACTAAATGTAATACTGTTGATTTCAGCTTGAGAAGTGAAAAGACATGCATGGATTGATCCAATCTCATGATTGTTGTAATATGGATGGTACCATGATAGAGAGTAAGTCAAGTGTTTCTTATCTTGGCATTAGTTTCTCTTCAAACCTTTGCTGGTCGTCTCATATTCTTATATTTTCTAAAAAGATTTTCTGTCTGACTTATTACATAAAGAAGTTGAGGCACTCAGGTATAACCCAATCTCTTCTCATACAATTTATTAATTCATGTGTTTTGCCCATCATTCTTTATTGTTCTTCATTATTCTTCCCTGGGCTACTCAAGAAAGACCATATAATACTGCGAAGAACATTGAAGGCTGTAAGTAGGGTCAGTGCTATCCCCTTGACTCAACTAACTGACACTGTTGTCAATAGGCACATGAATTCTTGTAAACACTTAGCTAAAGTTATTTTGTCTGATAGTGAACATCCTCTTTATTCACATTTGTTTCCTTGTATCTCTTCGGGTAAGACCAGAAGACATTTCATAAACATTTATGCTCGTACTACAAAATATAAAAACTCGACCGTACCATATTTGGCACGAGTATTGTGTGAAGAGACGAATATCAGAAAAGAACTTTTACAACTTTTAAATCATTAACTAAACTATAAAATGTAATGATGCATATTATTGCATGTGTGATTTGTTATATTATTTATTTATTATTCACTATGACCTAGCAATGGTGTGATTTTGTTGGGGTTTTTATTTTTTTTTGTTTTTCCTATTAATTATCAATATTTTTAACATTTCATACATTTATATAATTATAAAAAGAGCTAAACCATTGCAATATGTAAAATGAAACACTGAAAATTCCATGCTGTAAATTGTTATCGTTGTGGAATAAAGTGATAATTACTATTTTTTTTTTAAATTTGTCCGTGAATGGATCTGTGATTATATTGTGGGATAATTATAGAAGAGCATAACTTTTTCATATATATATATCAGTGTGTGCATTCCTTGTGAATATCTTGATGATCAACCTACTGTATATTTCCCGGCTGTGGTGTAGGTGGTTAACCAGTAGTTTCGTTGAACAGGCGATTACCTCATTTTGTGTGCAATGAGATTTCTGAACGTAGCTATAACATCATAAAATCCGTTACATGGACTGTTAATTCGCCTTCACCATGAATAGCCAGTAACACTGATTAAAAACTGGAATGTCATTTGGCGACGAATAATAACAATTTCGAAGCATTCTCAATATACGGATATTGTTTATTGTAATGTGTCAAATTACATAAACTCCAGCTTCCACTTGTATTCATTGTGAGTTTGCGTTTCTGGTGTACAAAACGAAGTGGGATTTATGATTCGACTGTAGGACTGCCACTGTTAGTGTTACTGTAACTGTTACGTCGCCATTCATATACGTTGAGAGTAACGTGACAGTGTTTTATTGCAGAGGAGTGTGCGTGTCCAATGTGCTATCAGTCGAAATTGACATGGATACAAGTGGCAATAATTTGTGCTCGAAACCTCGTCATCCAGTTATGAATACTGCTTCATCACTGTGTCATATTTCCGATGAACTTATCTAATACGGAATTCCCTTCTCCCAAATTGTCACCACGTTCTACACCTTCATTATTGTTATGTCAATGGTTGATGCTGTTTCACTTTGCACCTTCACTTATCTTGACAGCTTATTTCTCCTACAATAATTTGTTGAATTTTTGAATTTGAGGGTTTTTACATCTATTGAAAGCAGGTGATCTTGTCATTTGAAGATGTCCATTGTGTGATTCCATAGTCCTTCTGATTCACCGTACTTTCCTATTTCATTTGAGCAGAGGAAGAGCGAACATATTTTCAGGATAATAGCAGATCGTTTTATTCAGTGGATTCTCCTTTCAACTACCGACATCATCAACAAAATCGAATTATAAGCTACAGAATCCTGTCAAAACCCGCCTTTCTCCACTGTGACTTTGGGTTATAGAAGGAAGGTGAAGCCAACTTAATTCCAATAATGATGTAAGTAGACGGGCTTCTGAATGTTAAAAGTTGAGCTTTCTATTTATATCATAATTAAACAAGAGGCAGGAATAGTTCAGATATCGCTTGGAAACAAAGATGGATTGGAGTAAAATACAGGATGGAATAAAAGAGTGAATTTATGATGGGAAGTTGAGGAGATTGGGAGTGAATGGTAAAGTAGAGTTATAACAGATGAAACAATTCAGTAGATCTGGAAACTTAATAGTGAGTTCAGCTTAGTGAGTGAGAATCAAAATCAGTGTCACGCGGCAGGACGAAACACAAAACCGCATGAACAAAATAATTGCAGTTACCAGTTTATTGGAAGACTAGTCAAGTCTATCTATCATAATAACTTTTATCAGTAATAATAATAATAATGACAATCATATTTATAATGACGGCTTTATTCTTGACACCATCTTAACACATAATACTGAAGTTTCAGAGTATTTCAGCTGCATCGTGTGACGCTGTGATGTTCTGTTTGAGGCTGCCTCCGAATAGCTACACTATTTTTGATTATTTCTACTGAGAAGTGCTCTGTTTTACAGTGAACGAAAATTCTTTCCGAGTACGTGTAGTGACTCCAAACTCAAAAATCAATGTTGACAAACTACACATCTCTAGCGTATACACAGACACTGCAAAAATACATAGGATCATGTCGTTCAGGTGGTACTTACGTACTGATATCTGACAAACGCCTTCCGATTTATGAAGTATCCTGGTTTCTGTTTCATATCAGGTTGACTTCACTTTCACACTATTAACACACACCATATGACTTCATATAAACTAGCCTCATCTTCCTTCTCGTGAACAGTTTCAACTGAATGGTGTTCACATTGAAGATATTTACTTCAAGATGAATGTTGATATGTGTTTGTGCATAATACATGTGGAGGATGTACAAGGCGCTTCAATTTAGACTGAATTAAGTTGTCTTGATGTGTAACAAGTAATGCGGAACAGTGTGATAGTGCAGGAAAGTCACCCAATCCATCCAGATCCATTTTTCACTGATCTCAACGATTAGTTCTACACACTATCTGAAGTCATGTCGCTTCTCCGCTCTGTTAGCTGATCACGCTGCAAAATTGGATATTTCTACTAAAATTGCTGTTTGGAACAGAGCCGTTAATTCTCATCATTGTTATAATTATATCATTTCTAAATTGAATTAATTATAAATAATAATAATTATTATACACGGAAACATGCAACGCATGATGTTGACCCTGAATAACACAAATATTTCTTCACTTTGTAGTTAATTACGCGTTAGCAAAATCACCTCATTTGAAGGTTGTTCATAATATTTACTCTTAGCTATTCAACTAGCAACAGTACTTAGTAAATAAATATTATGAACAACCTTCAAAGGAGGTGATTTTGGCAACGCGTAATTAATTACAGAGTGAAGAAATATTAGTGTTTTTCACATAGACCAACTAATGATATGGAATGCTTAGTACAACTGTGCAAGTTGGATAGTGCTTAGTAAATATTATGAACACTCTTCAAATGAGGTGACTTTGGTAACGCGTAATTAATTACAGAATGAAGAAATATTTGTGTTATTCAGGGTCAACATCATGCGTTGTATATTTCCTGTATAATTATTATTATTTATAATTAATTCAATTTAGAAATGATATAGTGATAACAGTGATTAGAATTAACGGCTCTGTTCAAAGCATTCTATATCATTAGTTGGTCTACGTGAAAAACACAAATATTTCTTCATTCTGTAGACAATCACACGTCTGTACACTATTCTTTATTCAATATTCAGATACTACACTGGTTCCTGATGAAGCACACGTGTCTCATTCGTTGTATCACTTTCAGAAATGAACTGATGTGATCAATTGAACGGGAATTCTAGGTTCCACCTACTAGCATGTGCATTAGATCACACACACACACAGGTGTTTTGTTTCGGTGGTAGACGTCAAGTTGAGTATTGTGATTACTCCTTTGCTTTCCGAGTGGAAGGTGGGGATTCAATGGCACATCTCCACTTTGTTCTGTTTTGCGCCGTCCTCTTCAGCTTGATGCACGATTGACTAAACTCTCTCATCTCTTCCTCACACGATCCCTTCCGCCTAACCCTCGTTTCGCTGACCCACTCATCACTTCCCATTGGGATTCCACTTGAGCAATGACCTGCAATGCGCGCGATGTTATTCGTTGGCCTCTTCAATCTATGCCCGATCCATCTCCACTTTCTCGTACTTATTTTCTGAGCGATTGGCTCTCGCCTGTTGGCTTGTTCCCGTAGTTTCTTGTTGCTAATTTCTTCTGGCTCGCCATTTGATCTTCAGTGTGGAGCTGGCGAAGGTGTGCAAGTGTTGATGAAGGTCTGCAACAGGCTGTTGGAAATGCTTTTCGTCACATGCTGGTCAAGTTTTGACCCATATAGAACCGAATGGTGTTGAAAACGCGAATCCCCTTCCTAATGCTTAGGTGGAGTGCAGAAGATTCCACAACTTGTTACAGATTGATGAAGGCGTATCTTGCCTTTCCGATTCTGGTCTGCTTTGACATCTTCATTCGTTCTGCGTTCAGTTGAATTGATAGTTTCCAGATAAGTGCAGGAGGCAACCTCTGTTAAATCTCTCCGAACGCCTCGGTGAGCTATCCGTTGCGAATCACTACCTAACCCATGGCACTGCCATGTAGCCACTTGTTGAATGAAGTTGATAAAGACTTGTGCACTGCACGTGATAGTGTTGAAGCAGTTTCCAAATTACGCTGTCGAAGGTGTTTTTGAAGTCAACAAAGTTGAGGTAGATGTTTGAGTGCCATTCTGTTCTATGCTTTGTTCTCTGATGATGATGATGATGTGTAGAGTTGCAATTTGATTAGCTTATGATTCACCTTTCCTGAATCCAGCTTGTTCCGGGCAGGCTGAGGTCTGCATTCAGCGCATCTTTTATTCTCTCCAGGATGACAAGACTCAGTATTTTACTACGCATGGAGAAGAGCATTATTTCACACCAGTTCTTGCAGAGTGAGGCCTAAGTCGCCCTTCTTCGGCAGTTTGACGAGGCGGTCCTTCTTCTTTCAATCAGTAGGTACCTGTCATTCTTTCCAAATGTTTTGCGGTAATTGAGTGAGAGCATCTGCTGGAGTTTCTGGGGCCGTCTTCAATGCTTCGAGGGGAATTCCGTTTGGTCCTGTTGACTTCCCGGCTGGAAATCAGAAGCTTGATCGTAATCAGGATTTCTGATTTCGTTCGAGGATTGGTGTCCACTGGCAGGCAGTTGTGTGCTTACTGTTGTTGGTGGTTGTATCTCCAGTTGAGTTGCAAGACCCTCTTGACTAAATGATAATGAAATTTTCATCCCTGTTTGATCTCTTGTTTCAATTTTCCTCCTAATTTTCGGTTTCCTGTGTTCACTCCACAACGATTGGGCACTGCTCGTTATACACTGTTCATGCAAACGTATTCTACAGACATTTCAGCATATCTAGATATCATCCAGCATGTCCTCATTCAGATGTATCTATTTGGTGTCAGTGATGAGGAGGATGACAGTTATAAGTAAGCCAGTCACTGTAATTAGTGACTAACACCTGACCACAGATTTGAATCCAAATGGTGAGGGAACGTGTTTCATGTTTTGTGTTTGATGATCAACCATGTCACTCGTCGACACATTCGAAGAGAAGAGAAGGAAATACATTAGCCACCTGGGAAATCAGATATTGCAGTTGAACTCCCAATTTGTACGCATTCAGTGTGACCAACTCTCTGTATAACGACTATTCGCAAATCGATAACATAATTTCTGTAGAGAAGCAATTACTGTGAAGATTGGGAACCTAGTTACAGTCATGTGGCTTCGAAAGAAACACGGAAGAATGGAAAGAGGATTTTGAATGGTGATCTGACAGGAAAACAAGAGAAGCTGGGATACGCTAATTGTCAGGTTCATTTGTTTGGAGTTCATGAAAAATAGCTATTTGATTGCGTTTAAACGTGTTGCAAGATCATACATTCTGGTGACACAGAGTGCATCCTTGTTATGAATATGGGATAAAACGGAACGTTGCAAAACTATTTCCTGAAAGATATTCACTAACTTATGCACGCTTCTAAACACCGAATAGCTCCATTTCCTAACTTTTCATGGTATCAGCAAATATTCCGAGTATTAGATGTTGTGATCCGCTGTCTTGAGAAAGACTGTTGACGTTGCCTCGACCTAGAACGTGATCTACTACTATGTCGTGCACGGAAGCTTGAAATCACAGTTTCTAACTTCTCCAACTTATTTCTTAATGCCGACATCACCGATAATACAGCTGTGTCAGCACCAGACGCACCCTGAACTGGTAACCCATTACTTGTTGATGCATTGTAGATACTGGTGTCAGGCATTACATATAGAATTCTGTCTGAAAGCTCACTTGGTGAATCTAGGTGAACGGATTTGTAGGAGATAATGAAAATCTGTCGGATATGACGTGGAAGCCTCTGCAACCACATCTGTCGTAGACCACTTCGTCAACCTTGTGTGGATTAAGTAGTTGACGCATATGCATGACAAGCTGAGATGGCACATGTGAGTCTAACTCACATGCAGTGAGTAATTGCTGGATCCATTTCTCATCAGAAATACTGCTTCTTTGGACCGAAATTGCTTTGAATCGATCATATTGTTGGTGGTCTGCAGGAGTGCTGTCTATTAAATCACTAATGTCTTCGAGAATCACTGTGGGAAGTGCCACTAAGACACTCCATACTTTGCAATCTGTAACTTGGTAACTCGACCAGCGAAAAGGGTTTCTGTGATGGCGAAACAAATCCAAGGCTCAGTGATACCAAACGGAGGTGGACACAGGTCGGCTATTGCGTTGATTGTTGAATCGTGTGCCTCGTCAGTCACAGGTGCAGCAATGGAATGGGTGGGTGAAGATATGAGTATTACTTGAATATACAGGTACACAGATATATAAATATATAGAATGTACAGTCAAAAATAAAAATGATAACAATATAAATGTAGAGTTTATAAAGCTGGAGTGTTCATTTAGACTCACCAATTAATTTGTACGTGAAGTATGTGAATGAAAATCCAAGTAAATGAGATGACAGTGTAACAGTATATTATAGAGAATACAGTAATGAGTTATATTAATTAAACGGTGACTTGGATATACAGTTCAATTCCACGGCTACAAATTATTGATATAATCCACGGAAGCGCTCACAGCTGGAGTCGTGTATACTGGTATGAGCTGTGTACCGGGAGTAGAATAGTCTTCGAATGAGGATAACACGTTCCTGCTCAAATCCAAGGTATACAACATGGTTGTGAGTGAAGCAAGTAGACAGTATAGACAGTATAGTATAGTGAGAAGAGGAAGCGACCAACAGTGCACTGCATTTTCGATTGTACTCGGAGGTTGTCTATATTGCAACATCAATCGTTTTGAACTTAATTCATGTACAATGTCTCTAGTTTCCACATCAACAACAAAATTTCAACGAAATCGAGTACAATCATATTGTTGCTTTCTCCACACACCTCCTTCACAATGATGTACACAGTGAAGAACAACCCGCAAAAGACCATACCTTTCCGTCTTCTTCGCGTTGCAGAAGCCCAAGCCATTCACTTAGAAGAACCAGAACTGTGCATACAAAATAAAATTATTCAGCCACTTCTACTCTCATGGTGACAACTCTGATCATTTGACTTTACTTTTGCTCATTTTTTCTAACTACTTAAATCTCTTACGTAATCCGTATGATATTTTGTCTCTATATGACAATTCACCACCTCTTTTACTACACTATCATATCAACATCCAATTCCTCTGAACGCATTTTGTATAACCTGACTCCACAAAAATCACACTTATTGTATTTTCGCTTGACAAATTTTGACACACCACGTATATACTATTGTACACCTTGATAATAGATTCGTTGAAAAGAGTCTCTTCGCTGAATCACTTGTTCCAAGTTGAATGTCCACACATATACAAAGTAACCATGTATAGATTTGTGATTGTACAGCTTTGAAAATGAAATCACCGGAAATAAACTCTTCGCTGAACTACTGGTCCTCTCTATAAATGAGGAACACATCGTGATAAAATTGTTTCGCGGTTACCATCGTGGTCGAGAGAGAAGTATCTGGCTACGTAGACTACGTGATTCCGAAATCCTGAAGTAAGTCGCCTACACACTGTGTCAACTGAGTAACAAGTGACTACTGAAAGGCATATTCCTCCATACGGATTGAAAATAGAAGGTGGCGAATGCATTCGTAATACAGAAATTGAATAAAAGTCTCGATGTGTAGTAATTTATCTACAGTGTATAGGTTGTAACGGTGAGATCAATGTAAATTGAAGCTTAATTGATTGAATCAGTTTTTCTGCTCCCTCTCTCATGCTAATCCACATCACTTGTTTCATATGAGCCAACTAACCTCAATCACTGTACAACACTGTGAAAATTAAAGCTCTAATTACTATTGAGACATTTACATTAAAACAAGATTTCGAGCGAACAGTTGTTTTCGATAACTTCTTCTTCTTCAGGCTCTACGGTTATAAATCCATGAATAATAGAGTACACATATAGCCAATAAAGGCAAATGAAAATATAATATCAGAAACTGTATTGTGTCGCATGCATAAGATGAGATGATAGTCCGTTAGTTAACATTGTCAATCAAATTTGTATAGGGTGTATAGTCAGAAAAATGTGATGAAGTGTGAATGAACAATTGGGTGATATAGTGCTGTTTTCTAGTCAACAGAATACAAGTGTCAGTGGAATCATAACCACAAAATACATACAAACACACATTAACAAAGGGGACACTGAATGTGAGGGCTGACCGATAATGTCTAGTGATAAAATATAGAGGCTAAATTGTAATAAGATGTTACAGAATTGGTAGGCTTAGTATAAAATTACAAAGGTTGACAAAAATTAAGGGTAACAATGGGGTGAAATAAACTGGGTGGAGAAATGGATAATAGGGACATGATATCACAAAATGATAATAAATTGAATATTCCCATAATTTATTAATTCAGAACAAAATATTTAGAGCGAACAATTGTTTTCGATAACTTCTTCTTCAGGCTCTACAATTGTAAATCCATTAATTTAAGCATACAATAGCCAGTAAAGGCAAATTAGAATCATATCAGAAAGTGTATTGTGGAACAAGTGTTAGATGGGATGGAACAATAGTCAGTTAGTTTTTTTAATATGCATGGTCAGTGAGAGCATGGGACAAAATGAGATGAAGTAATTTAATTTAATGATGTGTGTATATATATAAATATAGTCAACAGAAAAATACAGGTTTCGAGAGTGTGTGTAATCAGGGTGTGTGAGACAATTTGAAAATAAACCAACGAATGGGGCGGTCTAGACATAAGTTCAAGGTTGAAAATAACGACAGTAAAATAATAACGATGATATGGTGTAAAATTACAAGTACTATAGGTGAATGACTGTCAAATAATAACAATGAATATAATGAAGTGGAATGAACAGGGTTTTGTAAATACGATAGCAAGTTAGAAAAGCACTGCTTAAACCTAAGGTAATAAAATCATAAGAAAGGTCACGAAATCATAAAAGTCGAAAATGAACGTTTGTCAATGAAACAGAAGAATAGAAGAATGAGAAAAGAAAAGAAAATTGTGAAAGCAACTTATAGTGTTAATGGAGGATTTGTTGGCTTTATTGTAGGCCAAGGTAAACATAGAGGTTGAACATACTTCTTCTGTATACAAAGAGATGGTCTTCTGGTATTAATTGCCACCGCTTCAGCTACTGATAAAAGACATAGTCGAGCTCCTCTAGATAAATTACTAGGAACGCGGTAAATAACTGAGAACGCCTGGTCAAGTTTTATCGGGTGTCCCGTATCTACCAAGTGGGCTAAGACTACACTGTTTACACATTTGGTTACTCCTTTACTCAAACATACAAGTAAATGTTCACGCGCGCGCATGGATAAAGCCCTCTGAGTATGGCCAATGTAACTAGCTCCACAATATCGTTTTGTTTTTCATTCATTGCCGAAAAGAAAAACCTTTATTATAATGTATTATTCTGTTGACTATATTTATATATATACACACATCATTAAATTAAATTACTTCATCTCATTTTGTCCCATGCTCTCACTGACCATGCATATTAAAAAAACTAACTGACTATTGTTCCATCCCATCTAACACTTGTTCCACAATACACTTTCTGATATGATTCTAATTTGCCTTTACTGGCTATTGTATGCTTAAATTAATGGATTTACAATTGTAGAGCCTGAAGAAGAAGTTATCGAAAACAATTGTTCGCTCTAAATATTTTGTTCTGAAATAAATTATGGGAATATTCAATTTATTATCATTTTGTGATATGAATGTTGAAATGTTTTTCTGCATAACACATGTGGAAAGTATACAAGGCGCTTCAATTTAGACTGAATTAAGTTGTCTTATGTGTAACAAGTAATGCGGAACAGTGTGATAGTGCAGGAAAGTCACCCAATCCATCCAGATCCATTTTTCACTGATCTCAACGATTAGTTCTACACACTATCTGAAGTCATGTCGCTTCTCCGCTCTGTTAGCTGATCACGCTGCAAAATTGGATATTTCTACTAAAATTGCTGTTTGGAACAGAGCCGTTAATTCTCATCATTGTTATAATTGTATCATTTCTAAATTGAATTAATTATAAATAATAATAATAATTATACACGGAAACATGCAACGCATGATGTTGACCCTGAATAACACAAATATTTCTTCACTTTGTAGTTAATTACGCGTTAGCAAAATCACCTCATTTGAAGGTTGTTCATAATATTTACTCTTAGCTATTCAACTAGCAACAGTACTTAGTAAATAAATATTATGAACAACCTTCAAAGGAGGTGATTTTGGCAACGCGTAATTAATTACAGTAGGAAGAAATATTTGTGTTATTCAGCATCAACATCACACGTTGTGTTTCTTATGAGTCTGTACGTGTATTTCTGAGTATTTCACTTCAGAAATAATTTAATTATGGTAATGATGAAAATGAAAGCTCTATTGGAACCTGCAATTTTGGCAACAAATATCCAATTTCAACATGATCAGCTCAGGGAGTCAAGAGAAGCGATAGTAATTTATCTATAGTGTATAGGTTGTAACGGTGAGATCAATGTAAATTGAAGCTTAATTGATTGAATCAGTTTTTCTGCTCCCTCTCTCATGCTAATCCACATCACTTGTTTCATATGAGCCAACTAACCTGAATCAAAATTGAAGCGGCTTGTATATTTTCCGTGTATATTTTGTACAAACGCGTGAATTACATATTAAGCTGCGATTTACAGCACCCTTGTGAATATCTTACTATTCAGTCTGTTCGCCAGATGGAATATCAAACAGATTTATATCAAGTCATCTAATCGGTGTCAATAAGGTAAAAGTGAAGTCAATCCTGAATAATTCATGATATATATATATATATATATATAATTTGATCATTGGACTATAGACCTTGGAATCCGTGTAGATATCATGTTCATTGGTTGTCATGAAAGAACTGTACTCTGGGCATTTCATGTACGAAGTATTTCATTATCTCTCCTGGACTTCACTATCCTCTTGATGTATCTGATATCACTTCTCATACTCTTACCATTTCACTTACTGCGCACAGTTCACAGTTCACTTTAGCTTCTTAAAACTGTGTTCCTCTTAGATTGACTAATTCTATGTGTGCTGAAGACCTCATGAAATCCATCCGAACTAATGAACAGAGAGTCGTAATCAGCCGAAGAAATACACAGTGGTGTTCACCTTGTATTCATTCACACTCCTATCTGCACATTCACGGAATCATGTTGACAGACCATACAACTTATTTCGATTTACTAAAAAATGCAAAGTAGTCTAATATTGAGTAATGAGACGGCTCCCTGTTTCAGTTCAAATGGCTGCTCAAGAGTGATTTTCATCTATTGAATGTCGTTTCATACCCTGCACCGACATCATGAAGTGAATGTTTGAAGTACATTGAATAATAACATTTGTGTTTAATGAGAAGCGAAGTTGTTAATTGTCTACATGACTAGTGTGCCATACACGAGAATCGACAGTCAATGGTGATATGTGTGAAAGTCAGATGAAATGGAAATAACAGTGGAGTAGTTGACGTTGATTTTCAAACAGATTGGTGTTCTCGCTACCTTATGCGTAATGCTATTCCCCAATGTTTCACTTCATCATTTGAAGTATTTGCATAGCATTCTAAGTGGAGTGTGTCCCTCAGTGATATGCTTGCTTGCCTTTGCTTGTTTGAATAATGAAAGCAGCTTTGGTTGATGTATCGTCTCAAATGGAGATTTGAGGAACCTTCTTGAAAAGTCCACCTGTTTATGTGAAGTGTTCTTTGGATGTGTTTACCACCACATGACTGACATCTACAACTAACGGTCATGTCACTGACACTGGTTATCAACAGTGAGAGAATATTGACGATGAACATCAAGTTTCCGTGATGTGACAAACACATTGGAAATGCAATTCTACGCACAATGGAATATACGGAATATGAATTCAATTCAAATTTGGCGACGCTAGTTTCATGTCTGTCATGATGCTGCTCCAACACGTTTAACGAGAATTTCATTGCATGAATGGTGATATTTCAGACTGCCTGAATTGCGTCCATGTTGACAGGTACAATTGTGCCAAACCAAGTATTCGGAAATGAACTGGTGTAGAATCCGAAGAGTGTATTCATTCTCGGTTACTATAATCACAGCATTCCATCTATTCACCGCAGCCAGACCAGAATCAACTATACGCCAGTGGGACGAATCTGCTTTGTACGAATTCTGTCGGCAAACAGTATTAGTCCGCAGACTATTTCAGTATGATGATACGGAACTAGCTGAGACCACACTTGACATTTACACTAATTCTTCGTATTTGTCAGTGGTTGCTTAAAATGCCTCCGATGCATATCTCCAAATGCATTTCACTTGTGTAGATGAGAGACAGTGGCAAAAGTGTGTGAACAAGAGTGTGGACACAGCAACGTCCTCAGGAGTCCTCAAAACTGAATAGTCACTTAACACTGTCTGAGGATATACTATATTCATTGAGATTGCAGTAAATGTCGATGGAGAATATGTGTTTTCGACTTCTCAGTCGTCATAAATAATTCTTGCTTCGCCAAATACAATCAAATATTTTCAAATTTAGTGAAATGAGCCCTGTGTGCTTTTAGAATCCATGCAGCAATCCAAACGAAGTGATTGTCATATAATCACTGGATCTAAAACTCTAACACTGAATAAATTTGACCATTTCAAAACATAAAGGCCTCACTAGTTCCTTATTTCCAGTTTTCACCTAGTTCCGCGTCTGCCTACATGCCTCCATCTCCTCTGCACATCACCTACTCCCGCATGTCACTCAACCCTCGCACTGACGGCCAACCTTTCGCTTATCATTCGGGTCCCACTCGGGTGATGTCCTGAATTGCTCGTGATGTCACTTGATGGTTTGTTCTCTCAGAGTATGGCCAGTCAATCCACCTCCATTTCTTCAAGCATATTTCTTGCACAACCGGTTCCTGCTGGGCTGGTTCGATCATTGTCAGAGATCTCTCACTATTGCAGATCTTTCCTGTCTAGCCATCTGATCCTGAGTGATACTGAGCTAAGACAGCTGTTGAAGAAGGCCTGTGGTTTGTTTCAGATGCTCATCGTGACGCGCCATGTCTCTGATGCATGAATTTGCGCTGAATTCACATTGCAGAATCCGGATCCTATTTCTCGTGCTGAGGAGTGATGTTGACCTACACACGGACTTGGGAGAAATGAAAGCTTGACTTACTTTCGCGATCCTCGCTTTGACGATATCCCCATTGGTTCCGTGCGCCTGTAGTTGAAACGACACCTCCCAGCTGGGTAGGTAGGTAGGAAGGTGAAGGAGGTTGCTCCCTTCAGATTCCTCCCATTTATGCTGGCTGATTGTTGTCTGTTGTTTTTTTTGTGATTGTTGCTGTTGGCCAAGAATCTTCATCACCACTGTTTCCTCTATGATCGCCCGAATGCCTATCTTCTCTGAATGCTTCTTCTGCCAACTTGTCGCTTTTTCATTTGCATATCGTCCAGGGTGTGGGAAATCAGACATATATCACATCGGCGAATTCCACCTCTTTGGCGATTTGCTTTCCATTGTCATCCTTCAATGGCTAAATCCGATAGGAACCTAGTTCTTTTGTAGAGTGTTGCAAGGTCTCTGTCAAGGAACTTAGCCCTAAGTTCCTATTGTAATGAAGACGTAGGCGATTGAACCGATAAATACTATGTATTGCTTTCAACTTTAAATCCAAAACACCAGTATTCCTTGAACGAAATTATATTGTTTGTCAATTAAAGTGAAGACAACTACAAAGTTTTTATTCGTGTTCTTTCCACCTTCTTCCAACTTGCACACGATCGTACTATTCGCGCCTTCGAGTTGCCCACCAATGGCTGCCAGTTCCAATAGACAAACGTTCAATGTTCACGTCCATTGACAGTCTCCTTTGTCTGCACTGCAGCTTGTAATACTTCACCTGCATAGCTTCATAATATCGTCCTTTGACATCCCTGGCACTCTTTTTAAATCTTTTGTTCGGTGATCGTCGATGCACTAGCTAATCGTTTGTTTCACCATCCTTCTCTCTTCTATCAGTCTCCACGTGTCTGTAGTGAGCCACAGTTTGTCCTGTCTCTTGTTGCTGCTTAGAAATTCCATGCAGGTTTGACGCCACAC
Organism: Trichobilharzia szidati; assembly: GCA_944472155.2. Lineage (NCBI taxonomy): Eukaryota > Metazoa > Platyhelminthes > Trematoda > Strigeidida > Schistosomatidae > Trichobilharzia > Trichobilharzia szidati. Next base: position 18,084,636 of record OX235279.1, on the reverse strand, counting down.
ACCTTTCAGGTTGTTCAAGTGCTCTTCAACGCTGTTCTCTTTGCTAGTGTTGGTTTGTGTCTCCGCATTTTTCCTCACTTTTGCAATGAGGATGTCCTTTGTATCCTGATCCCTCAGCTTTAGAGTATTGAACTTAACTTGTGATCTGTCTACAGCTCCTGTTTCTGTGAAAGCTTTCAATTTGATTTGGAGTGTTCTTTGTACAAGATAGCTGTATGAGTCTACGTGTTCTCCTCTTCTTACTTTTGTGTCCAATAAGCTGCTTCTCCATTTCCTTGAGCAGCATTGAGATGAAGTCAATTTGCTTTTCGGCTCGTCAGTCTGGTGTGTTTGAATGTGTGTTTCAACTGAAATAGACTTTTAAGGTTATTCTTTATCCTCTTCAGATTTGACTGACTGACTGACTGGCGGTAATAATATCTTCCATAATTCTGGTATTCGCATTGAGTCATTTCTGTTGCATGTGTTGTGTTTGGTGTAGACTCGATGAACCAGGCAGGATTCAGTAATCAGCCTCTCTCTCCACCTACATAGATTACTTTTTAGAATTTTAATGGATGAGACGAATTAAAGTCTAAATATCTATTAGAATGCGTTGGTTTCTTATAAATACCAGTGTGAAGTTTGCCTTCTTCTATTCGTTTTATTTCACAATCTAACATCACAGCTAATTCTCCTTGTTCATTTCTCGATTCAAATTTGAATTTTATTCCCTCTACTGGTGATTTAAAATTTGTCAAGAAGTAAGAGAGAGATATGTTCTGCTTTTCACACTGTGAAAGTGTCATCCACATATCTCCACCACATTTTTGGAGTAGGATTAAATGTATTACGAGCCATATTTTCCCAGCTGTCCATAAATATGTCTGCTGCGACAGGGGATATTGGTGATCCATCCCATTGCTACACCTTCTGTTTGTCTATATATTTTGCCTTGGAACTTAAAGATAGTAGATGTGAGGCATAACTGAATTACTGAAATAATTTTTTTCAGCTTTTGTCCTATGATTGAGTTCAGGATCCGCAGTCAGTTCTGCCGCTTCTAAGGAGGGCATATTCATTGGTATATTGGTATGAATACTAGTTATATCAAAACTAACCATTTATTCATCATTCTCTAGTTGAATGTCATTTAGTTTATTTTTCATCTCTCATAGGTCCTGGGTAGTCAGATTGTCGGAACATAAGAATTTAGCTAAGGGAAGAATGGTTGAACCCAGTCGAGAAGTTGAGTAATTTAGAAAAAAGCTCAGCAATTGCACTTCACGCATTAACACACAACCACACAATAACATGATGGGAGAGAGTTAAAATTCTAAAAAGTAATCTATGTAGGTGGAGAGAGAGGCTGATTACTGAATCCTGCCTGGTTCATCGAGTCTACACCCAACACAACACATGCAACAGAAATGACTCAATGCGAATACCAGAAATATGGAAGATATTATTACCGCCAGTCAGTCAGTCAGTCAAATCAGAGGAGGATAATAAATAATCTTTAATTGTATTCTATTTCAATTCAATTCACGTACATCACAGCATTCTAACAAGTTACTTATTTTGACTATAAAAACACTCGTCTCATTTCCCATCTGATTGTAAGTGATCAATAACCCTTACTATTATTATTTCTGAATGTACATTATCTCATATTGATTCCAATATCCAATCATCAATTCCACTCATGTATATAAATGAAGGAAAATGTGTGAGTGACTTGATATGATTATGAGAGGCAATAGTTTGTGCTCGAAACGTGGTCGCATCAGTTAGTATTACTGTACAACACTGTGTGATTTATCAAAATGAAATCTTATGCATAATGGAGTATTGTCCATTGTTGGCAGTGGTTTTCTGCAGAACTCTTCTTCATTTTTGAGTTCTGCGTTTTTCGTGGGTGCAAAGTATTACATAACTGATACTTTCCTTGCATTTGGATTGAATCTGGCTGTCATCTTCCTGCGGGAGATTGCTTCTTGTTGCATCAGGGCCTTCGTTACTGTCAGTGACATCATGATAGCCACTCACTGCCTCAGTGTGCTCACGGTTGTCTTGTGGGTGTGCGGAGTGGACAATCGACTCTCCCGTTGACAATTTGGTGAGGCCACTCCCGTTCCATCTGCCTCCTCATATTCCCAATAATTGAATTCCATATCTTTTCATCTCGTTTGCAATCTGGGCAGCTTTGCCAGTCTCGTACATGGTGTGGACGTTCCATGTTCCCATAGAGTTTTGCTTGTTTTCTCGCGATGAGACTCATCGCACTGAATTTTCTGCAGGATCTTTGTTTACAGACTGGGTTCGCTAGCCTAACGCCTGAAAAGGGGGTTGTCACATGAATACATAGTTTACAGAGGAGCGACATTTTGTGTTTCTCCCCTTTGAATCAGGAAAACAAGGAATAAAGCAATCAGAACAACACCAGTTACAAGAAAAGAAAATATTCTCAACAGGAAGGCCAGCGACGACGACAACAACAACAAAAGAAGAACCCATAGTTGCAGCATCACTGTCAAATACAGTTGACAAAAATGATATGGAAACCACAGAGTCACTGACTTGGATCAACTTGAGCATGTAAATCAAACAATATATGTATACAATTAAAGATATTAGTTGGTGTTAAGCAGTCACAATATGCCGAACAGTTAGTCTTCGGTATTATCAGTCAGCCAGATTATATCCACAGATTCAGTGTTAAAAGGTGAACTAAGTACAATGAATCCCACAACTTTCTGGTGAGAAAGCATCAGAGAAATGAGAGTTTTATGAAACTAAGCAAACGTAGCGCACTAATCGGAAAGCGCTTCAAGGGTTATTTTCTCAGTTGCAGATTAGTAAGGCTAACTCAAATCTTCGTAAAGTCGGATGACTTCTCAACTGGGATCTTCCACGGTGTATTGCGAGTGTCCTTTCTTCATGTGGACACCATCACATGAATTCTGCTTACTATTTGGATTGAGGTGATTCTGCAGATCGATAGATTTCAATACACCTATCAGATTGCTCCGATCAATTATATGACTCACCCGATATCATGAGACGTTGTTTCACACACCAATCACAACACTCACAGTCATCCACAAATGAACGATGAAATCGTGATTATTGTAATCAACCAATTACAACAATAATTGTGACTGCTTCTTGTGGTATAAATAAGGGAACGGAAAGTCAGTTACCATAACAAGATGGTCCACTTCGCCTTCATCACCCTGTTGGCACTTACAGCCATAAATTCAGGTAAGCACTTTTTCAAAAGATGGTATATTTGTTCCTTAATCCTTACGAAAGGTTCGCCTTATTCACTAGAACTGCTAAATATTTCGCCGGCTACTCTCACGGGCTATTCTCACTAGTTAAGTTTTGGCCGAGGAATGGTCGCTGTCGCGTACGCTTTCATATCAAATTCATCTTGCCTGATACATGGTAAAGAGCAGTGTAATAGCGAAGGCGTCTGTTCTCCTGACTCTGATTCAGAAACTGTGTATATCAACAGTTGCACAGTGACATGTTCTCTCATTTGAATAATGTGTCAGTCTAGAATTTCCTAAGATTTAAACAGCTCGAATACACATTTTGAGATGATGTGTTTCTGCCCTGCAATGGCATACATAAGGCGGTCGACAGCAGTTTGATGTATTTTAAGTAGACAAATTGTTCTGATAATTTTCAGTATTCTGAAACTCCTCCTATCTATTATAATTGACGGTTGCATTTCTTCATTTCGTTTCAAGGCGAGTCGACGAGTGTAGGTGCAATTTCAAGGAGACTTGCCAAAATTAATGGTAAGTACGTTTCAAATAAATATCACTTGAGTTTGTCAATCGACTTGATATAAGAATAGAACTTCTGCACTGTGGTAGAGTATAGTTTCATTATGGGTGAAATTCATTTTGATACGGTAATATTCACTGATGAGGTTTTGTGCACAATTTACTACTCGTCATATCCATATCAAGGTATTCACTTGACTTTCTAACTTCGTTTACACAATTCCATTATTTTTCATCGCTTGACTTGATTGGTAGTAGTATTTTCCATATTCCGGTTTGAGTGATGAGTCATTTTTAATTGCACTGTTGGGTGTAGATTCTATGAGCAAGGATTCAGTAACCAACCTCTCTTCACCTACCTACATAACTTTTTAGAATTTCAACTCACTCCCACCCTACTGTGTGGTCGTGCGTTGTTAATGCATGCAGTGCAATTGCTGAACTGTTTTCTAATCCACTGATCTTCGTGGATTGGTTCAACCATTCTAACGTTAACTAAATTCTTATGTTCCGCCAAACTGACTACTCCCGATCCACTAGTTTGACCCATGTAGTTGATCTCACAGTGATTGCAAGGTATTTTGTAGATATGTTATTCTGTCTAATTGGGTCAACCAACAGTTTCCTTTAACCTACATACATTTAACTTGTCCCACCTAAAAAATTTGAAGGTTTGAATGCCACCACCGTAATTCCTGCTCTCTTAAGAATCCTACATAGGGAGGGTCTCAGACTTGAGTGCCTCAACTGACATTACTTCAGACTTCTTCAATGAAACGATTTCCAGTGTGCCTTATTCACTTGCATCCAATGTTCTTACTTAACATATGACAATTCATTCAAAATATTCTCGTTTCCCTACAGGAGAAATACCCGGAATCATTACGGCTATACAAAATTCAGAAGTGAAAGTGCAAAAGGCTACAGGTATGTAAAACCTAAAGATTTATTGTTGATAATATTTTTACGCTGACGAAAACATACTTCGAATTATTCTTTCCAAATTATCACCAATGATGACATCAAAATGTCAACCTTTTCATCTAGTATGTAACAGATAATTATGGCATTTTAATACATGTCTCCAGAAGCTGTAACCACTAGACCCTTTTCACTTTTCTGTTTTCCTAGACAAGATTCTCAGTCAAAATGCAAGCTTACAAGGAGAAATAAAAAAGTGTAAGCAAGTCAAATTTATTGAAATGATGGACTACCTATTTTAGATACGGACTGCCTGGAAAATGCATACAAGTACAGTTGGGGAAGCGAGGCATTTGACAGTACGTTGTGGCAATTTTTTCAATTAAAATATCATTTTATTTACGCAATATGTCCACTAAATTGAGTTTTCATCTGATAAATGAGAAGTTGGTTTCGTGATTCAATCACAGTTGTTGATGTGCTCTCTCACCGATCATTTCAATACTGAACGTCTATTCGACAGTGATGTGATGAACGTTACCAAGTTTTCTAACTAAAAATTGATCAGAGCTGCCGAATATGCTAACTTCTGTCTATCTCTCTCAGATATACATCGAAATTTTCCCAGAGGTAAGCTAAATATTTTGGATCATTTCTGTACTTACTTACTGTCATAATTATTTCTCGTCAATATTCTGACTAACAATCTTCATCTGGCCTATATTCGCGCTTCACCATCTCAACTATTGTTATTTTAGTCCTGACTTTAATTTACTGACTTGAAACAAAGATGAATAATTTCCTCATGCACCGATGAAGATGACGAAGTGGTTGACGATTCATCAGAATTTCGGTTGTGTTTGCGTTTAACGTGCATAAATTTGTATGAGCACTATACTGAGAAAACAATAGACATGGATTGATACGTGTGAAACTAATTTACTTACAGACCCTCATAAGAAATTAGTCGATGCGAAAAATTGTATCCGACGAGAAACCTTGGAATATAAAAGTAAGTAGGATTTTATTACGCTAACCAGTCTGAATTGTTTCGTCTGTGTGGAGTAACGATTTTCGAAATGCAAGTCTCCACGCATCTTTTGTAACTTTGAGTGAATAATCAAACTGTGTTTTACTCTTACTCACCCATGAACAGGAAATATAGAGGAGTTCCCCATAAAGAAATGTTTCGTGAATATGCCTCCAGCACCTTACGAAGGTATTCGTTTGTTCCTTTTTTACATTCTCGATGAACAACATTTTCACATACACCCACAATGAGGTTACATTTCCACATGTCACAATACCTTCGTCATCATGATTTGAATTCATGAACATCCATCGCTTATTATGCGCTAGTCAATGATGAGGATTTTCCAACAGTCAGGAAATAATGTGTGAAGCAGGATGAACAAGTTTAGTGTTCTGGATGGTAGTCAGTCGTCTAAAAACGGCAGTTGTGATTTTGAGTAGAAACACACACACACACACTGGAAGACAATTTGTTGAACGTGAAACACTGAATGAGTACCACAAAAGTGATATTATGACTGCAGTTTGGACATGTTTTATTCTTAACATCATGCAAGTGGATGAGTTTGTGAAGTAGTCAATTGCTTGTATCTGTGTGCGAAACAGACTATTCAGCGTTATTTCATGACATGTATGATCCTGTGAAGTGTGTTCTTATAGGTATTCATTCCACCCCCCTTGATTTACTTATCAGATCTGAGTCAACTGAATAAAGAAGTTTATGCATTATACCAAAACAAACACTCGCTTACTATTAAAATTTGTGAGTTCATTTTCTGTGTATGATTAAACTCCACAATCGAAAATTTCTATGCAAAAACAATATAAAGGCAGTTGTGTGATTGTGAGAATAGTCAATCCCAGTCTTATGTTAGTTTGTTATCAGAAGAACTCAGTAATAGACCACAGTCCCTTTCGCTGGTCAATTCAAATACTTCACAATCTGTTTTCTCATTTCTAGATGGGAAATTTCTGAACCAAATTCTATTGAAGGGGTTGATATGTGAGATTTATTTTGCATTATATTTCCACATTTTATCATTCGAAGGTCTGTTAATGCGGTGGTGACTCAAATTTGAAGCGAACGAAGTGTGATAGTGTAGGATGATGAGTGAGGAGAGCACAACACTGGATTCGGATATTCACTGCAACATTCAGATAATATTTTTCACCATAGACCATCATTTCGCTGTCCAGCTGAAATATTGATTCATGAATGTGTGGTTCAAATTACACTGCATAATACTCGTGTTTAATCGATTGATGAAAGCATCATGAGTGGTGTTGTAAGTAACCGTGTGCACATTTCAAAAATGTCACTGAGGCTATGCAATCAAGCTGGTGAAATTCACACGACCCATAGTGAATTATTGAATTTAACAACTCAAATACACCGACAAATGATAGAAATGGAAATCATCACTCACTGAAAATATTCCGAATTCTCGGATTCTATGAATAAGCACACAGTTCACCAACAATCATCCTCCTTCTCACGATTATTCTTTCTTCATTATTTTAACCACTAGTATTTCATCCAATAATATTGCTAACTGATTTTATTCTCACACAGGAAATTGAGGAGAAATTCCACGATGAATTTCAAATGTTGGCGTAACACTGAATACATGTAGACTGTAGTAGCTTCCGTAAATATTTCATTTTTAATTTAAGTTAAATAAATCGTTTTTCTGCTACACCGCTTTCTCTTCATGAATTCAAACTTCATTCATGTTAGGCACTAATTCCAATACCTAGCATAGTCATAACAGTTATCCGCCTGATCACTGATATCACTTAGATACCACTGAATGAGGACACTCTGGGTGATACCGAAATATGGTGAAATGTCTGCAGAATGCACTTCCATAAACCAGTGTGTAAAGAGCAAAGCTGACTCGTTGTGATGTGAACACAGGGAAGCACGAACATTATGGGTTAAACAGGGACAATGACAAGTAAAAATGATGCAGAAATTGAATGTAAGTCTCAATGTGTAGTTAATTAAATGAAACAATCAACGAGGATACTACGGGTGTCAACTCTAAGATTTCATGAAAGCGTAATATCTGCCTAATCTGGATATTTTTTCATCAGATATGTGTCATATTGGTGCTGCCAGTTGACCTACTTGGTCGCCTTCAATCCCTGTGAGATGCTTCACACCACTGATATGATGAAAAAGATGTCTAGATTAACAATCCACATCGGCTCACACGATCTGATATTTTGAGGAATCTTCTTCAAAGAGAGCAAAGAGATGAGCGCAGCCGATTAGAAACCAGAACCATCTGTGATAATCGTCATAAGGATGAGTGGAATTAGTTCATTTGAGATGGAAATGACTTTTCACTACAATCAAAATGATCGTCGTCATCGGTGTAGAGAACTCCACATCGATTCGTTGAGTCAACTGAATTTCGTCTTTATTCAATCATGTCGTTGATATTCTGAAAGTGTGAGTATGAACAGTGGAAGTGTAGATAATTTCAGAAAGAAGCCATCTCCCTCAATAGTGATCATATTCAATGATCATCAGCCCACACATAAAAGTAACGCACGACAGTTTCTTCATATCGTACGATGAAAGCATTTACACAGGACGGAATTATTTGTGTGACTTCTGGTGAAGTTCATGCGTTGTTTGTTTGATGAGAATTTTTCAGTTTTAGTAATTATTTCTAGTTTGGAAGTGATATCGCACAATGAGAGTTCTGTAGCCAGGATATTGTGTAGAGTGTTGAGGAGCAGTGAAATTGGTGGTTGAACCAGTCGGGTTCATTTCCTGCACCGTGCTACTGAATTTCTACACGCATTACATATGAGACACTGCCTTCATTCAATCATTCGCTTCTGGCTGCACGTCCTTGTCTTGTTGTCTATGCCTATCTTGGTCCTCATAATTCGCCATTTTTCTGTTTGAATGAATTCGCGAATGAATACCTTTGAAGAGACAGTCGACGATGGTTCTTATTCATTGACTCTGTCAAAATTCCTCTTGACTCCTATGGGTATGTGGCTGCAGTACTAAGTGATTTGTACTGAGAGAAGGACAGCTTTCAACGAAAGAAATATTCAAATAACACTTCTCTGATCACATCAAAGGCGTGACAAATAAGCTTTCGTGAAGGGTTTATATCATGTCCTAGTTCTATTTGTGAGAATCGTGTTGAGGGTTGCTTATGAAGAGAGTGTTCTTATTCTGACACGACTGTATTCTCCAATTCTTCCTATGAGTTCAGGTGTCTGTTCGCAATTATATTAGTTAGTTGACTTGGTGAAATCCCACTTGTCCTACCGATTGTACGATTGCACAGCTTGGTGATAGATTCGTTGAAAAGAGTCTCTTCGGTGAATCACTTGTTTCCATTTGAGTATCCATACATATACAGAGTAAACATGAATAAATTTGTGATTGTACAGCTTTGAAAATGAATTCACCGGAAATAAACTATTCTATGGTTTGGTTTGTAAGGGTTTGTTATGTTTTCCGAGTTGATCACGGACTGATATCAGTTAGAGAACCATTGAAAACCAGGGAGAACTGGACAGCTGCTGTTTGATCCTAGTTTGAGAATCATCGGAGCTAGTCATTCAGTTCGTAACTCATACGTGGAACTTCGTGGGTTGGTGAATATCTTTGAATAGATAGTGCTTCAATGTTCGATTCTATCAACGTTACGTTAACTATATCATTTATGCGTTGAATGGTCAGTGATATTTTTTGATGCTCTATGTTGAGAGGCAGTCAGAAATGGTGTTACAGTTGTGTGCACTTCTGTTGACAACATTGAAGGTAGGAACTGTCATCTTGAGATGTCTGTTCACAGTTCACCAAAGTAACTCCCGTTGAAACGTATTTCGGAGATCCTATTTATTGTTAAGGATGTGGCGTTTAGACAAATAGACGTTGTCGCGATGGAGTCTCCCCACTCAGTCTGGTATCTGAAAACTGAAAATGAAAACCTGAGTAAAATCTTTGTTCTAGAAATTTTGTAGAACAGCGTATACATGAAAAGAACGAAAAGTCAGAATGCACTCAAAATCACCACATTCATCCAACACGATTACAAGTGAATAACATGCCGTCATCTCATATAAATATATTCACCTCCTTCCTACTCTTCCTCACCCAGTGAACTCCACATCATTCCAAAGGCGTATTCTGATCATCATTATTACTATTTTTCACACTTCGTATGCAATGATTTGATTACTTGTCACCATATAACCGCTATATTTCATCATCACCTTTGTGAGTAGGACTTATATGCGGTTTACTGCATTTTGTCTTTCTATAATTTTGCAGTATTCACGTTTCCTTCACATCACTGAATACTACTCGCCCATGAAACGTATATAGCTGTGAATTATGAATTCACAATCGGGTCATTTACTTGTTTAATCTCACTGTATCTCATAGTCCTAATGACTGCATATTTCACTTGTGATGAAATGATAGTTGGAATGAATGTCAATCTGCTTGGCGCTTCCAGATCACTCAAAGCAGAATCTGATCGCATTCCGACTTGCCTGCACTGACTTTTATATTCTTACATTGATGAGATTTAACTGTGGAGTGTGATGAAGAACTTATCGACAAGAAATATCACAACGTAACATTCCTGCTGAGAATCTGTGAAAATGTGTTGATTGTTGAATTGAAAGGCGGAAAATATCCAGCTTCAGTAGCGGAATAGTAAAACTTACTGAAATCCCCGTGAAGATGAGTGACTCTTCAATTCTGATCATACGTTATGTATTGCGAGTGTGATTTCTTCATGTGGACGCCGTCACATGAATTCTGCTTACTATCTGGATTGAAGTGTTTCTGCAGATCAACAGATTCCATTACACGTATCAGATTCCACTGATTCATTTTATGAGTCAATCAACATCATGAGACGTTGTCTTACTGTCCGATTACAACACTCACAGTTTTCCACAAAGGAATGATGAAATCGTAATTATTGTAATCAACCAATTTCAACAATAACTATGAGGTCCTGTTGTGTTAAAAATAAGGGAACTGAAAGTCAGTTCACATAAGAAGACGGTCAAATGTGCATACAATCACATAGTCGTCGTCACTCTGTTGACATTCGCAGCAGTAATTGTTCGTGACCAGTTTCTTCAAAAGATGGTATATTTGTGGTTGATTCTTTTCCGATATTTGTCCGTTGTCATTCTTTCTTTCGTTTTCAACTCTACACTACTTCACACTAGTAAGTAGGATGAGTTATCTTTGTTAACTCGTCACCATGACTTCGTTTGCTATCTTGGGTGTGATCGAGTGTGGTTAGTATTGGAATTCATGGTGGAGGGTTTCGTATTGAGCTGTCATCGTTGCAAACGAAGTCATGGTTACGAGTTAACAAAGATAACTCATCCTACTCACTGGTGTCAAGTAGTGTAGAGTTGAAAACGAAAGAAAGAATGACAACAGACAAATATCGGAAAAGAATCGACACTCGTTTTGTGTTACTCTCGTCTCCCTCTTGTGCTTATATGTTGTGTTGTTGCACAGGGATCCTACATTTGCTCTTTGTCATAGCCTATTCCACAATTGATGTTTTCAATTGTCTTACGGAAGACATCACACACAGTGCGCCACTTACACAACTCCTACCTACTGATAGACTACATTACATATATGAACATCACTGTTTACCAACGTCTCTCCTGTAGAAGCTCTCGACTGCATATGTGATCAACTCGTAGAAATGAAAATAGAAATTGGGATCACACCAGATTAATTGAAAGAAATACATAAATGCACTATGAACGTCCAATTTGTATTTAATAGGGAGTTTTATCACCAAATAAATGCGGATGCTATGGGTTCTCCCCTTGGTTCCTTATTAGCTGACATATTTCTCTCTAAATTGGAAAATGGTCCTTTAAAAGAGATACTAAACAAACTCGATTATTATTGTCCATGTGTTGACGATAACCTTATCATTTTTAACAATAATCTGGATAGACAACACCTTCTCCAAGTCTTCAATAAGGTATACCCAGCTATCAAATTCACTTTTGAAGAGGAACTCCAAGGTAGTATTCCATTTCTGGATGTCCTTCTTACAAAAAGAGAGAAACATCTATAGGATAGCGACGTGGAATTGACAATACACCCACTTCCATGGTTTCATACTTATACAATATAAGCGCAACCGAATTCGTTGTCTTAGTCATAGAATTAGACGCATATGCACCGATGATTGTATTGAAGATGAAATACAAAATCTTACAAACGCCTTGCACCAAAGCGACTATCCTACCAACTTTGTAAAGAAGTATATCTGTGAAACTGCACATAAAACTAAGCGAGACACAGTAAGTAAGAAAAAGCTTCACTTAAGTGTACAATTCAAAGGCGATATATCCAGAGATATATATTGAACTGTAGATTAACGAGATCAATTGAAAGAAGTTATAATGCCGCAAAACTGCATGTCAGTTTCTCAACCAAACTAATATTGACACTGTGCATTAAAGATAGATTATCCAAAATGGCGGCGTCAATGCGTGTATATAAATTCAACTGCTCCTGTGGAGCTAGTTATATTGATCGTACCCAAAGGAGTTTATCTTTACGCACTCGTGAACATATTCCTGTTTGGCTTAGGAAAAGAGCAACCAAATCACTACATAGTGGAATTCTGTCTCATCTAGTGGATAGCGAACACTGCATCAAAGTAGATGAGTCATTTACAATTGTGTATCGATTACGGAACAATCTCCCCAAAGGCACATGGTTACGCCTCCTAGCCATAGCTGAGGCTATAGTGATTGATAGAGAGAGACCACACCTATGTGTACAGAAGAAACTTATTCACTCTCTCTGTCTACCCTGACAGACTACAAGGTCACCAGGATCATAATTTTCGTATTATTATTATTATTATTATCAGTATTATCATTTTGTGATATCATGTCCCTATTATCCATTTCTCCACCCTGTTTATTTCACCCCATTGTTACCCTTAATTTTTGTCAACCTTTGTAATTTTATACTAAGCCTACCAATTCTGTAAAATCTTATTACAATTTACAATTTAGCCTCTTCATTTTATCACTAGACATTATCGGTCAGCCCTCACATTCAGTGTCCCCTTTGTTAATGTCTGTTTGTATGTATTTTGTGGTTATGATTCCACTGACACTTGTATTCTGTTGACTAGAAAACAGCACTATATCACCCAATTGTTCATTCACACTTCATCACATTTTTCTGACTATACACCCTATACAAATTTGATTGACAATGTTAACTAACGGACTATCATCTCATCTTACGCATGCACCCCAATACAGTTTCTGATATTATATTTTCATTTGCCTTTATTGGCTTTATGTGTACTCTATTATTTATGGATTTATAACTGTAGAGCCTGAAAAAGAAGAAGAAGTTATCGAAAACAACTGTTCGCTCGAAATCTTGTTTTAATCTACATGAACTTGGATTTCAAGGGAGATTTAGCAATCGATATTCTCAAGAGCAGGATCACATCATCTCTGAGAAGAACATTCTTTGCAGCAACGCTAAGAATAGTGTTATCCAGTCGCCCACTAATCTGCAGAAGCCTCAAGGACAAGATCCTGCATCTGGCCACTTCTATGTACATATACCAGTTCACCTGCTGCTGTGGAGCCAGGTACATCGGTCGTTCGACGCGCATCCTGTCCAAGAGGATTCAAGAACACTATCCAGCATGGTTGCGAAAAGGCAATACTGGTGCAATAAGGAATGCGATAATTGAACACCTGGTCAGCACTGATCATTGCATTTCAACGAACGCCTCCTTCAAAGTAATCTACCGAGTCAAGAACAACATGTCAAAGGCAATACGGTTTCGTCTCCTTTGTATCGCTGAAGCTCTAGCCATTCACATGGAAAAACCGGAGCTGTGCATACAAAAGAAGATTACTCAACCACTTCTACTCTCATGGTAACAATGTTTTGATTTTTTGATTTTTATTTCATTTTATTTTATTTTGATAACTTAATTTTGTTTCTTTGCCTGTTCCTTAGTTGCTTATAATTCTTGTATTCACTTAGATCTCTTACATAGTTTCGTATTATCTACTTTGTTTCTATCTGCATCCTGAGTAAAACTCACTCATCAAAATATTCATATTATTATTGCATAACTTCTTTTAACAACTGTTTGTGACGACTCATCACCTTTGTTACTATCCTAGCACTTAATTGCCTTGACTTATATTACCAACCTTCACTTGTTTAGTTAAAATTAACCTTAACCAATTGTAACTTTGTTTCACAAACTTAATGTACACATACATACAAAACAATGCATACATATTTGCGAATGTACAGCTAAGAAGATGAATTCGCCGAAAAGAGACTCTTCGCTGATCTACGTGTTTTGTTTTCATTAATGTAAGTGTCTCAATAGTAATTAATGGAGGCGATTAATCTGTGCAACAGAACATTATCTCAAACATCTTCGGACTCGTCAGTTGGGTCTCCTTGTGACAAAAGAAAACATCTATTTGAAGTGGTGGAATGTCCGTACCATGTCCGTGACTTGTAGAAATGACCAGATTGAAAACAGGATGAAAGCATACTGCGAATATGCGAAATCAGATGGAATGGAACTGGCCTCACAAAATTGTCAACGGCAGATTCGACGGTCTACTCCTGTCACCCAGAACACAGCCACATGCACACTGAGGCAGTGAGTGTGTATCATGTTGTCAGTAATGGCAACGAAGGCACTGGTGCAATCGGAGGCGGTCTCCTCCAAGATAATGACAGCTCGTCTCAATCCAAAAGCAGACGTCGAAAATGAAGAAGAGTTCTGCAGACAACTACAGGCAACAATATAAAATGCTCCAGTCAGTGACAACAAAATACTACATTCCATCTCCTCACAAAGACTTTATCTTTTGTGGGAAATAGACACATCGTGATGAAGATTTTGAAGTAACTTTGTTTACAGGGTGGGCTCAATAGCCTCATGCCTGAGAAGGTGGTTGGTACATTCATATATAGTTTTTATAGGAGCAACTTTCTGTGCTGCTCCTCTCGAAATCAGGAAAACATGGAATAAAGCAATCAGGACAACACCAGCAAAGGTAAAATTATTTACAACAGGAAGGATGGCAAGAAAAATAAAAGCAAAATAAACTGTTGCAGTAGTTTCACTGTCAAAACAGTTAACAAACATGATATCAAAATTATAGACTCACTGACTCGAGTTGAATTGAGTATGCTAGTCCAAGAAACCTGCTATAGAAACTTCAGCACGATGAACCTCCTTGAGACAAAAAAAAGTCTGTGTGGGGACATGTAATGTCCACACCATGTACAAGATTGGCAAAGCTGCCCAGAATTCAAGTACTGGGAATATGTGAAAGCATATGGAACGGGAATGGACTCACCAAATTGTCAACAGGTGAGTCAGTGATCTACTCCGGTCACCCGGAAGGTAACAACTCGAACACTGAGGGCGTGGCTATCATCATGTCACCAACGGCAACGAAGGCTCTGATGCAATGGGAGGCGATCTCGCCCAGGATAATTACCGCCAGATTCAACTCCAAAGGAAGGAAAGTGTCAATTATACAATGCTATGCACCGACAAACAACGCACACCTCGAAACGAAAGAAGAATTCTACAGACAACTACAGGCAACAATGGACAATACTCCAGTCAGCGACAATAAAATACTAATGGGAGACATGAACGCCAAACTGGGATCAGACAACACAGGGAGGGAACTCATCATGGGTAGAGAAGCTCTCGGAGAAATGAATGAAAACGGAGAACTCTTCGCCGACTTCTGCGTCTTCAATGAACTAGTGATTGGTGGCAGCGTATACAAACACAAGGATATCCACAAGGCTACATGGGTGTCACCAGATGGGCGAACCAAAAACCAAATCGACTTCATCTCAATCTCAAGGAAGTGGAGGCGCAGCCTGCTGGACACAAAAGTAAGCAGAGGAGCAGACATTGGCTCAGACCACTATCTCGTACAAGGGACAATCCAAATCAAATTAAAAGCTTTCAGAGAATCAGGAGCTGCAGATAGACCACAAGCCAAGTTCAGCACTCAGAAGCTGAAGGACAAGGACACAAAAGACATCTTCACTGCAAGCATAAAAGGCAAAGCCGAGACACAAATCAACACTGGCGAAGAGGTCAGCGTCGAAAAGCACTGGAACAACTTGAAAACAGTGTGGAGTCGAACCTGCATGGGAGGTCTAGGCAGAAAGAAGAGACAGGACAAACAGTGGCTCACTACGGACACTTGGAGACTGATAGAAGAGAGAGGGATGGTGAAACAAAAGATTCTCCAGTGCACCGATGAGCAACAAAAACAGGATTTGAATGCAAGATACAAGACACTGAACAAAAGAGTAAAGAAGAGTGCCAGAGAAGAGAAAAGAAAGTACTATGAAACCATGGCAAGTGAGGCAGAACAAGCTGCAGGCGAAGGAGACCTCGCAACACTCTACCAAACAACTAGGTACCTATCGGGCAAACGTTTGACACAAACCAAGCCGGTGAAGGATGACAACGGAAAGTCACTCACCAAAGAAGTGGAGCCAACGAAACACTGGGCTGAACACTTCAGAAGACTCCTAAATCGACCAACACCGACAACGCGCCCAACAATACCAACGAAGGAGACAAAGCTACCAGTGAACAAAAACCCCCCGACGACATCAGAAGTCCTGAAGGCAATCAAGATGATAAAAGCTGGAAAAGCAGCAGGACCAGATGGAATCCCAACAGAAGCATTGAAAGTGGACCCAGAGACAACAGCGGACTTGATGACGCCACTACTGGAGAAGGTGTGGAAAGAAGGCAAAGTACCCGAGGATTGGAAGAAAGGATACTTATTCAACCTACCAAAGAAAGGAGACTTAATTCAATGTAAGAACTGGCGCGGAATTATGCTCTTGTCCATCCCAAGCAAAATACTAAGTCACATCATCCTGGAGAGAGAATCAAACATGCCAACCTGGATGAAAAACTTTGACCGGAACAGGCTGGCTGGATTCTGGAGAAACAAGTCATGCATTGATCAGGTCGCCACATTACGAATCATCATTGAACAAAGGCTTGGAATGGCAGTCACCTCTCTATCTCGCTCAACTTCATCGACTTTGAAAAGGCCTTCGACAGCGCAGCGTTGATCGAGAGGTGATTTGGAAACTACTTCGCTACTACGGGGTGCCACCGACAATTATACATCTCATCCAACAGTTAGCTGTACGACAATGCTGCATACCAAGAAGTAATCCACAACGGGAAACTTACGGAACCCTTTGAAGTGAGGATAGGAGTAAGACAAGGCTGCCTACTATCGCGAGCGAATTCCATGTTCATTAATGACATGTCCCAGGAAGCTCAACGAACGGACGCCAATCTGGCATTTAGACATGTTAAGTGTCAAACCATGGGTTTTTAACCGCTCAGAAACTATCTGTAAATGCGTACGGTGGGTAGATTCATCTGGGCTAGCCACAAGGATATCGTCGAGATAGGCATACGCGCAATCCAATCCGCGCAAAACATCGTGAATGAAACGCTGGAATGTTTGTGCAGCGTTGCGGTGACCGAACGGTATTCGAAGGAATTCGAAAAGACCAAAAGGGGTGATCACTTCCGTTTTAGGAATATCGTCGGGATGAACTGGGATCTGATGATAGGCTCTTGTTAAGTCAAGTTTGCTGAATACCATGGCACCTTTGAGGGAAGATGTAAGGTCATGTATATGGGGCACAAGGTAGCGATCTGTCACGGTCTGCGCATTAAGTCTGTGGTAGTCCCCATAAGGCCTCTAGTCGATCCCGTTATTTTTAGGCGCCACATGTAAAGTAGAAGACCACGGGCTGCTGGATGGACGGATTATCCCCATGTCTAATATATGTTCGAACTCGGCCTTTACGGCTTGTAGCTTTTCTGGGGACAATCACCGTGGCCTTGCGAATACAGGTTGACCAGTTGTCACAATATGATGAGTGACATCTAAGTTTGATGACCCTCCGGCAGAGGAGTCCTTATTCTGAGTGGGACTAGCGGTTACGGCAGCCGAAATATTCATGCTGGATGTAGTAGTCTCCACTACTCTATCGGCTGCCTCAGCTAGTTCGGATAAGGGGAATGGTTGATTGCAGCTAAAATGGTCTGAATCGCCTGTGCCAATCGTTGTAACCACAGCTGTTTTAAAAAGCGTCGTCTATTTCGAAGTCGGCCACTAACTATCTCATCTGACATAACAGTTGAGTGGGCTTTCTATCACCCAGCTGAACATCTCTGAAAAGTTCCTGCACTTTCTGTTGGTCGGTAAGTGCAACGCACTTAATTAGCGCCTGCTTGAGACGTTCATACAAGTCAGGGGATGGGTCCGCGAGGACATCAGATACTTCTTCCATGACGTTCTCAGGAAGACTCACGATAACCAGGTTCACCTTTGTCTCTTGTGAGTGTATATGTCGGAGGGCGAACATAGCTTCAATGTGGCCGAACGATGCAACAGGACGATGTGTCCAGAAGGTAGGGAGTTGCAAGGTGATCGCCATTTGTGCGGCGGAACTGTTGTCGGCCATCTTGCGAACAAGGCGATATATTAATAGAATGATAACAACAAAAATGATAACAAGAAAATATGAGTAAAAACAAGGCAAGTAAAATTTTATAACTCTGTGTGAAAAACAAATTGCCAATATGAAAAGATACTATTTACATGTTAAGCTACTATGCAGGCAAACGGTGAAAACACGGGCTCACCACTTGTAAGAGTTAGACTTGGGTTAACTTAGACCTTAATTAGCCACTCTTACAAAAACTTATCCACCGCTTTATGACCTTAATTGTACTCTGCCTAATGTGCAAATACTAACGAACTGAATCAAGGTAAAAAGACTTGAGATGACTAGCGTGACTGGAACAGAGTTATATTTACACAAAAGCGATATGAGATTTGATAAAGAATAAGAGGGCATACACTTATCTGCAGTCGAGATGGTGGTAAGCTCGGAGAGTGTGCCGGATGAAAGCACAACGAGAGAGCGAAACCAAAACCGTACAAAAGATTCACGAATCGAAAGAGGAAGTGTGCTAAAGGTCAGGTGAGTGCGTTCAAACAAAGTTCGAAGGTTCAATGTACACTACAGTTTCATTTAAGGTACTGCACATTGAGACTTTTATTCAATTTCTGAATTACGAATGCATTCGCCACCTTCTATTTTCAATCTCTATGGAGAAATATGCCTTTCAGTAGTCACGCGTAACTCAGTTGATGCAGTGTGTAGGCGACTTACTTCAGGATTTCGGAATCACGTAATCTACGTAGCCAGATACTTCTCTCTCGACCACGATGGTAACCGCGAAACAATTTTATCACGATGTGTTCCCCATTTATAGAGAGGACCAGTAGTTCAGCGAAGAGTTTATTTCCGGTGATTTCATTTTCAAAGCTGTACAATCACAAATCTATACATGGTTACTTTGTATATGTGTGGACATTCAAATTGAAACAAGTGATTCAGCGAAGAGACTCTTTTCAACGAATCTATTATCAAGGTGTACAATAGTATATACGTGGTGTGTCAAAATTTGTCATGCGAAAATACAATAAGTGTGATTTTTGTGGAGTCAGGTTATACAAAATGCGTTCAGAGGAATTGGATGTTGATATGAGAGTGTAGTAAAAGAGGTGGTGAATTGTCATATAGAGACAAAATATCATACGGTTTACGCAGGAGATTTAAGTAGCTAGAAAAAACGAGCAAAAGTAAAGTAAAATGATCAGAGTTGTCACCATGAGAGTAGAAGTGGCTGAATAATTTTATTTTGTATGCACAGTTCTGGTTCTTCTAAGTGAATGGCTTGGGCTTCTGCAACGCGAAAAAGACGGAAAGGTATGGTCTTTTGCGGGTTGTTCTTCACTGTGTACATCATTGTGAAGGAGGTGTGTGGAGAAAGCAACAATATGATTGTACTCGATTTCGTTGAAATTTTGTTGTTGATGTGGAAACTAGAGACATTGTACATGAATTAATTTCAAAACGATTGATGTTGCAATATAGACAACCTCCGAGTACAATCGAAAATGCAGTGCACTGTTGGTCGCTTCCTCTTCTCACTAAACTATACTATCTATACTGTCTACTTGCTTCACTCACAAACATGTTGTATACCTTGGATTTGAGCAGGAACGTGTTATCCTCATTCGAAGACTATTCTACTCCCGGTACACAGCTCTTACCAGTATACACGACTCCAGCTGTGAGCGCTTCCGTGGATTATATCAATAATTTGTAGCCGTGGAATTGAACTGTATATCCAAGTCACCGTTCAATTAATATAACTCATTACTGTATTCTCTATAATATACTGTTACACTGTCATCTCATTTACTTGGATTTTCATTCACACACTTCACATACAAATTAATTGGTGAGTCCAAATGAACACTCCAGCTTTATAAACTCTACATTTATATTGTTATCATTTTTATTTTTGACTGTACATTCTATATATTTATATATCTGTGTACCTGTATATTCAAGTAATACTCATGTCTTCACCCACGCGTTTACTTGCTGCACCTGAGAATGACGAAGCACACGATTCAACAATCAACGCAATAGCCGACCTGTGTCCACCTCCGTTTGGTATCGCTGAGCCTCGGATTTGTTTTGCCATCACAGAAACCATTTTCGCTGGTCGAGTTACCAAGTTACAGATTGCAAAGTATGGAGTGTCATAGCGGAACTTCCCACAGTGATTCTCGAAGACATTAGTGATTTAATAGACATCACTCCTGCAGACCACCAACAATATGATCGATCCAATGCAGTTTCGATCCAAAGAAGCAGTATTTCTGATGAGAAATGGATCCAGCAATTACTCACTGCATGTGAGTTAGGCTCACACGCGCCATCTCAGCTTGTCAAGTATATGCGCCAACTACTTAATCCACACAAGGTTGATGAAGTGGTCTTACGACATATGTGGTTGCAGAGGCTTCCACGTCATATCCGACAGATTTTTATTATCTCCTACAAATCCGTTCACCTAGATACACCAAGTGAGCTTTCAGACAGAATTCTATATGTAATGCCTGACACCAGTATCCACAATGCATCAACAAGTAATGGGTTACCAGTACAGGGTGCGTCTGATGCTGACACAGCTGTATTATTGGTGATGTCGGCATTAAGAAATAAGTTGGAGAAGTTAGAAACTGTGATTTCAAGCTTCTGTGCACGACATAGTAGTAGATCATGGTCTAGGTCGAGGCAACGTCAACAGTCTTTCTCAAGACAGCGGATCACAACATCTAATACTCGAAATATTTGCTGATACGATGAAAAGGTAAGAAATGGAGCTATTTGGTGTTTAGAAGCGTGCACTTTCAGCACTAGTGACTCGACAGGGAAACTCTCAGGCCAGAAAGTGATGGCGACGGTTCTTACTGGCAATCCTTTAAGTAGCCTTTTCTAAGTGAAGGCTTAATTTACAGGCCAACACTTCCTGCTAGAAACGGGAGCAAAAGTAACTGAAATAACACAATAACTCTCCAGAAGGCCCACTTGCACAGCTGGAAAAATTTCACTTGGAGCATATTACCGAACTAGCCTATGGACTTACGGCAGACAGTCACTCATTCTGGAGAGACTGAAGACAAATAGAAAGAGACATAAAAGCGACTTAAGTTTATCGGACGTCTTCGGACCCGTCAGCTGCAAAATTTAGAAAGAATATATCAGAGAGAGGAGGCAGATAGGAAGAGAGTGACAGGATATCCATTCATCCAGAAACGAGACCTCAGTTCATCGCCTCAATGCGGACTCGGCCAGAAACGAAGCGGATTTGTTTATGAGTAGAATAATAAATATCAAGCAGGAGATATACGTGATTATCACGAATAAAGGTATGGAATCCGCGGAGTGTTTCAAGTGAGGTGATATCCATATAACCATTGGACCTCACCCTCAGACACTGAACACATTTAACTATGTTGAAGACATGAAAGCCTCACTAGTTCACTGTTTCCAATTTTGAACGGCATTTATCAGTTAGTAACGACTTGAATGGGTATATGGAGAAGCAGATTGTTAAATCGTTGAAGTTTGAGAAATGTATGCCGAACCCACGTGTATCCAATCCAGTCAATCAATTCATTACTCCTACTTGAAGACTTCATAAGTTAGTGAATATCCCTGAGGAAATAGTTTTGCAACGCTCGCTTTTATCCCATATTCAGTAGGTAGGAGTTGTGTAAGTGGCGCACTGTGTGTGATGTCTTCCGTAAGACAATTGAAAACATCAATTGTGGAATAGGCTATGACAAAAAGCAAATGTAGGATCCCTGTGAGACAACACAACATATAAGCACAAGAGGGAGACGAGAGTAACACAAAACGAGTGTCGATTCTTTTCCGATATTTGTCCGTTGTCATTCTTTCTTTCGTCTTCAATTCCACACTACTTGACACTAGTGAGTAGGATGAGTTATCTTTGTTAACTCGTAACCATGACTTCGTTTGCTATCGAAGTTTCGCTCACCTAATGCATTACTGATCCATTCGATGTATGGTAGTTATTTTCGTATACTTAGACATCATCTGCAGAATATGCTTCATTTCTGTACCGTCACTGTTGAACATTGTGTATTTGTAACCCTTTATTCCGTGTCTGGCATTCGCGCACTATTTACATCGACACGTGTATCGCTGACGATACAGCTTTGCTCTTCTCCTCGTTGATGCATATTGACTCTGTTTTGGATGGCATTCATCGAGAGACGCCAGACGAATTGGAGTTTGTGTATTACATTTCATTATTTCGTGAACAAATTACATGCGAATGTCTCAACAATGATAAATAATCCAAACGTCGAGTGACGCGTAATATCCAAAAACACAGGATTTGTGAAGAATACGGCTGTATGTTAAACACGAAATAATGAAATGTAATATACAAACTTCAATTCGTCTGGCGACTGTCGATGAATGCCATCCAAAACAGAGTCAATACGCGTCAACAAGAAGAACAGAAAAGCTGCATCATCAGCGATACACGTGTCGATGTAAATAGTGCGCGAATGCCAGACACGGAATAAAGGGTTACAAATACACAATGTTCAACAGTGACGGGTACATAAATGAAGCATATTCTGCAGATAATGTCTAAGTATACGAAAATAACTACCATACATCGAATGGATCAGTAATGCATTAGGTGAGCGAAACTTCGATAGCAAACGAAGTCATGGTTACGAGTTAACAAAGATAACTCATCCTACTCACTAGTGTCAAGTAGTGTGGAATTGAAGACGAAAGAAAGAATGACAACGGACAAATATCGGAAAAGAATCGACACTCGTTTTGTGTTACTCTCGTCTCCCTCTTGTGCTTATATGTTGTGTTGTCTCACAGGGATCCTACATTTGCTCTTTGTCATAGCCTATTCCACAATTGATGTTTTCAATTGTCTTACGGAAGACATCACACACAGTGCGCCACTTACACAACTCCTACCTACTGACCGACAACATCAAGTTTGCATAATTACCGCACCTGCGATTAATTCACAATCAGGGACCTTGTATTTTTGGGTGTTTCCGTGCATATCCTAGCCCTTTCTTCCCATATATTTATTTTGTGTGGTTATAATGAAATCAATTACAGTTGGCGGCCTGTTTGAAAATAGGGCTACCAAAATCATTCCACTTTACATCATTTTGCAAAATTGCTTTGATTCGCTCTTTTAATTTTGTTTTAATTTGTCAATAATATGTCCTAATCGTATTATTTATAATCGCGCATTTTTTAAATCATTACAACCTACTGCGTTGTGTCATCCAGAAAAATTGAGAAAAAAGCATCACTGTGGATGGCAGCGTGCACTGAAACGTACACAAATTAATCAAATGACTGTTCCTGAACTCGTTAGCACTAATTGTAGATCCCTGTTCAACAAAATGGATTATCTTCAATCCCTAATGTATTCTAATGTTTATCGAAATGCTGGCGTTTTAGCAATACAAGAGACTTGGCTGCACCAGCATTATGATGAAAATCTAGTTTCAATAAATGGATATAAAGTTTTTCGCCAAGATAGGAAAAGTTCTAAGGAAAAATGTGGAGGACGGGTAGCCACTTTTATAAACACAAGTTGGTCTACATCAAATCACGTTTGCTTCAATTATTCTAATGACAATATGGACTGCATAACCGTCTGGTGTCGCCCAAAACACTTAAGTAAATATTCTTATATATACATAACAAATATTTACATAACACCCAATTGTAGCCTTTCTAATATAGCTATGTTTGCAGATGAATTTACTGAATTCGCTGCTCCTGCATTCGGAAACTCGTTGTCTATAGTCTGTGGTGATTTTAATTCATGTGATCACAGCTTTCTTACTTCACTTGGTCATGAGAATCTAGTCAAGTTTAATACACGTCTGGACAAATCACTAGACCTGGTTTTCATAAACGACCGTGATGTATATGAAACCCGAAGCAGAGCTCCTTTGTTAAACTCTGACCACTGCATTATCCGTATTTTACCGAAAGTGTACGGCAAGTTACAACAAAAATTGTTTAGTCATTTAACAAAGAAGATACATGAACGTTCATATTCCCATGACAACATTCTAGCACTAAGAAGCATGTTGTATGATACCAACTGGGAACTATTTACTGACGATAAGTTGGATGCTACTGTCTCTAATATAACCGATTATCTGAAGTTTTGTTTGGATATTTGCTGTGCATATGAAACACTGTTTTCGAGATTTGACAGAATCTCTTCTTTGCAGCTGAAAAAACTTAGAAGACAAAAAGAGAAGTTGTATAAGAATTGTGATAATACTGGTGTCCGTAAAATAAACACCCTTATAAAAATTGAAATAGAAAGGTTGAACAGACTCTATAATGAAAAATGATTATCATGTAAAAATCCTTCAAACATTTGGAAACTTTTCAATAAACTTACAAGTAAAAAACAAATGTCTGTTGATGCTTATTCTGATGTTAATGCTTTAAACAAATCATTTATCATGAAACAAATTAATATGCCTGTACCTGATGTACCTAGTCAAGATAATGGTCATTTTCCGGGTTTTAAAGAAGAGGATGTACTATTATGTTTGAAATCTTTAAATCCAACACACAGTCTTGGTCCAGATGGTGTACCAGGCATTCTTCTTCAAAAGTGTGCAGACATCTTGTGTCATCCTCTTACTCAAATCTTTAATGCATCATGCAACAAGGAAACGGTACCTGCTGACTGGAAAGAAATCAAGGTTGTACCTGTACAGAATTCATCTTCTGGAGCAGGTATAAAGTTTACACCGGTCGCTATAACATCTCCTTTTTTGAAAACTATGGAGAAACTTCTTTTGAATATTCTTAAACCTCCTCTAAAAGCTTTTAGTGACCCTAAGCAGTTTGCTTATAAGTGTGGAAGAAGTACATTAGATGCAGCCGTTGTACTACACCACAATATTGTTTCCTGCCTTGATAAGGGTGCTAAGTTCGTTCGAACAGCCTGTTTAGACTATACTGCAGCTTTCGACTCTGTTCCTAGGACACTTTTATTAGGAAAGATGATTTCAGCACAGACAGAGACCTGGGCAACTAGATGGCTGTCTTCTTATTTTAAGGATAGGAAACAGCATACTGTTTGGCTGGAAAGCGCTCCACTTCACCCAGCTAACTGAAAGTGGTGTGCCTCAAGGTGCAGTACTTTCTCCATTTCTTTTCTCTTTCTTTTTGCATGACCTTCCGAACTCACCCAAAGTTAACTTCATTTAGTATGCTGATGATCTGACCGTTTCTGTCCCTGTAGTTTCCACATCGGATTGTTCCCATATGAAGAATGGCTTCTTGGCTGAAGTTAAGCATTGGTCTGGCTCAAATGGTCTTAAACTAAATCCAACTAAATGTAATACTGTTGATTTCAGCTTGAGAAGTGAAAAGACATGCATGGATTGATCCAATCTCATGATTGTTGTAATATTGATGGTACCATGATAGAGAGTAAGTCAAGTGTTTCTTATCTCGGCATTAGTTTCTCTTCAAACCTTTGCTGGTCGTCTCATATTCTTATAGTTTCTAAAAAGATTTTCTGTCTGACTTATTACATAAAGAAGTTGAGGCACTCAGGTATAACCCAATCTCTTCTCATACAATTTATTAATTCATGTGTTTTGCCCATCATTCTTTATTGTTCTTCATTATTCTTCCCTGGGCTACTCAAGAAAGACCATATAATACTGCGAAGAACATTGAAGGCTGTAAGTAGGGTCAGTGCTATCGCTTTGACTCAACTAACTGACACTGTTGTCAATAGGCACATGAATTCTTGTAAACACTTAGCTAAAGTTATTTTGTCTGATAGTGAACATCCTCTTTATTCACATTTGTTTCCTTGTATCTCTTCGGGTAAGACCAGAAGACATTTCATAAACATTTATGCTCGTACTACAAAATATAAAAACTCGACCGTACCATATTTGGCACGAGTATTGTGTGAAGAGACAAATATCAGAAAAGAACTTTTACAACTTTTAAATCATTAACTAAACTATAAAATGTAATGATGCATATTATTGCATGTGTGATTTGTTATATTATTTATTTATTATTCACTATGACCTAGCAATGGTGTGATTTTGTTGGGGTTTTTATTTTTTTTGTTTTTCCTATTAATTATCAATATTTTTAACATTTCATACATTTATATAATTATAAAAAGAGCTAAACCATTGCAATATGTAAAATGAAACACTGAAAATTCCATGCTGTAAATTGTTATCGTTGTGGAATAAAGTGATAATTACTATTTTTTTTTAAAATTTGTCCGTGAATGGATCTGTGATTATATTGTGGGATAATTATAGAAGAGCATAACTTTTTCTATATATATATCAGTGTGTGCATTTCGTGTGGATATCTTGATGATCAACCTACTGTATATTTCCCGGCTGTGGTGTAGGTGGTTAACCAGTAGTTTCGTTGAACAGGCGATTAGCTCATTTTGTGTGCAATGAGATTTCTGAACGTAGCTATAACATCATAAAATCCGTTTCATGGATAGTTAATTCGCCTTCACCATGAATAGCCAGTAACACTGATTAAAAACTGGAATGTCATTTGGCGACGAATAATAACAATTTCGAAGCATTCTCAATATACGGATATTGTTTATTGTAATGTGTCAAATTACATAAACTCCAGCATCCACTTGTATTCATTGTGAGTTTGCGTTTGTGGTGTACAAAACGAAGTGGGATTTATGATTCGACTGTAGGACTGCCACTGTTAGTGTTACTGTTACTGTTACGTCGCCATTCATATACGTTGAGAGTAACGTGACAGTGTGAATTTTATTGCAGAGGAGTGTGCGTGTCCAATGTGCTATCAGTCGAAATTGACATGGATACAAGTGGCAATAATTTGTGCTCGAAACCTCGTCATCCAGTTATGAATACTGCTTCATCACTGTGTCATATTTCCGATGCACGTATCTAATTCGGAATCCCCTTCTCCCAAATTGTCACCACGTTCTACACCTTCATTATTGTTATGTCAATGGTTGATGCTGTTTCACTTTGCACCTTCACTTATCTTGACAGCTTATTTCTCCTACAATAATTTGTTGAATTTTTGAATCTGAGTGTCTTCAGAACTATTGAAAGCAGGTGATCTTGTCATTTGAAGATGTCCATTGTGTGATTCCATAATCCTTCTGATTCACCGTACTTTCCTATTTCATTTGAGCAAAGGAAGAGCGAACATATTTTCTGGATAATAGCAGATCGTTTTATTCAGTGGATTCTCCTTTCAACTACGGACATCATCAACAAAATCGAATTATAAGCTACAGAATCCTGTCAAAACCCGCCTTTCTCCACTGTGACTTTGGATTATAGAAGGAAGGTGAAGCCAACTTAATTCCAATAATGATGTAAGTATACGGGCTTCTGAATGTTAAAAGTTGAGCTTTCTATTTATATCATAATTAAACAAGAGGCAGGCATAGTTCACATTTCGCTTGGAAACAAAGATGGATTGGAGTAAAATACAGGATGGAATAAAAGAGTGAATTTATGATGGGAAGTTGAGGAGATTGGGAGTGAATGGTAAAGTAGAGTTATAACAGATGAAACAATTCAGTAGATCTGGAAACTTAATAGTGAGTTCAGCTTAGTGAGTGAGAATCAAAATCAGTGACACGCGGCAGGACGAAACACAAAACCGCATGAACAAAATAATTGCAGTTACCAGTTTATTGGAAGACTAGTCAAGTCTATCTATCATAATAACTTTTATCAGTAATAATAATAATAATGATAATCATATTTATAATGACGGCTTTATTCTTGACACCATCTTAACACATAATACTGAAGTTTCAGAGTATTTCAGCTGCATCGTGTGACGCTGTGATGTTCTGTTTGAGGCTGCCTCCGAATGGCTACACTATTTTTGATTATTTCTACTGAGAAGTGCTCTGTTTTACAGTGAACGAAAATTCTTTCCGAGTACGTGTAGTGACTCCAAACTCAAAAATCAATGTTGACAAACTACACATCTCTAGCGTATACACAGACACTGCAAACATACATAGGATCATGTCGTTCAGGTGGTACTTACGTACTGATATCTGACAAACGCCTTCCGATTTATGAAGTATCCTGGTTTCTGTTTCATGTCAAGTTGACTTCACTTTCACAGTATTAACACACACCATATGACTTCATATAAACTAGCCTCATCTTCCTTCTCGTGAACAGTTTCAATTGAATGGTGTTCACATTGAAGATATTTATTTCAAGATGAATTTTGAAATGTTTTTGTGCATAATACATGTGGAAAGTATACAAGCCGCTTCAATTTAGATTGAATTAAGTTGTCTCATGTGTAACAAGTAATGTGGAACAGTGTGATAGTGCAGGAAAGTGACCCAATCCATCCAGATCCATTTTTCACTGATCTCAACGATTAGTTCTACACACTATCTGAAGTCATGTCGCTTCTCCGTTGTGTTAGCTGATCACGCTGCAAAATTGGATATTTCTACTAAAATTGCTGAATGGAACAGAGCCGTTAATTCTCATCATTGTTATAATTTTATCATTTCTAAATTGAATTAATTATAAATAATAATAATTATTATACACGGAAACATGCAACGCATGATGTTGACCCTGAATAACACAAATATTTCTTCACTTTGTAGTTAATTACGCGTTATCAAAATCACCTCATTTGAAGGTTGTTCATAATATTTACTCTTAGCTATTCAACTAGCAACAGTACTTAGTAAATAAATATTATGAACAACCTTCAAAGGAGGTGATTTTGGCAACGCGTAATTAACTACAGAGTGAAGAAATATTAGTGTTTTTCACATAGACCAACTAATGATATGGAATGCTTAGTACAACTGTGCAAGTTGGATAGTGCTTAGTAAATATTATGAACACTCTTCAAATGAGGTGACTTTGGTAACGCATAATTGTTTACAGAATGAAGAAATATTTGTGTTATTCAGGGTCAACATCATGCGTTGTATATTTCCTGTATAATTATTATTATTTATAATTAATTCAATTTAGAAATGATAAAATTATAACAGTGATTAGAATTAACGGCTCTGTTCAAAGCATTCTATATCATTAGTTGGTCTACGTGAAAAACACAAATATTTCTTCATTCTGTAGACAATCACACGTCTGTTCACTATTCTTTAATCAATATTCAGATACTGCACTGGTTCCTGATGAAGCACACGTGTCTCATTCGTTGTATCACTTTCAGAAATGAACTGATGTGATCAATTGAACGGGAATTCTAGGTTCCACCTACTAGCATGTGCATTAGATCACACACACACACACAGGTGTTTTGTTTCGGTGGTAGACGTCAAGTTGAGTATTGTGATTACTCCTTTGCTTTTCGAGTGGAAGGTGGGGATTCAATGGCACATCTCCACTTTGTTCTGTTTTCTCCCGTCCTCTTCAGCTTGATGCACGATTGACTAAACTCTCTCATCTCTTCCTCACACGATCCCTTCCGCCTAACCCTCGTTTCGCTGACCCACTCATCACTTCCCATTGGGATTCCACTTGAGCAATGACCTGCAATTCGCGCGATGTTATTCGTTGGCCTCTTCAATCTATGCCCGATCCATCTCTACTTTCTCGTACTTATTTTCTGAGCGATTGGCTCTCGCCTGTTGGCTTGTTCCCGTAGTTTCTTGTTGCTAATTTCTTCTGGCTCGCCATTTGATCTTCAGTGTGGAGCTGGCGAAAGTGTGCAACTGTTGATGAAGGTCTGCAGCAGGCTGTTGGAAATGCTTTTCGTCACATGCTGGTCAAGTTTTGACCCATATAGAACCGAATGTACATTGGTGTTGAAAACGCGAATCCCCTTCCTAATGCTTAGGTGGAGTGCAGAAGATTCCACAACTTGTTACAGATTGATGAAGGCGTATCTTGCCTTTCCGATTCTGGTCTGCTTTGACATCTTCATCCGTTCTGCGTTCAGTTGAATTGATAGTTTCCAGATAAGTGCAGGAGGCAACCTCTGTTAATTCTCTCCGAACGCCTCGGTGAGCTATCCGTTGCGAATCACTACCTAACCCATGGCACTGCCATGTAGCCACTTGTTGAATGAAGTTGAT
This sequence comes from Trichobilharzia szidati, assembly GCA_944472155.2. Taxonomy (NCBI): domain Eukaryota; kingdom Metazoa; phylum Platyhelminthes; class Trematoda; order Strigeidida; family Schistosomatidae; genus Trichobilharzia; species Trichobilharzia szidati. Next base: position 18,054,215 of record OX235279.1, on the reverse strand, counting down.
AAAGACTTGTTCACTGCACTTGATAGTGTTGAAGCAGTTTCCAAATTACGCTGTCGAAGGTGTTTTTGAAGTCAACAAAGTTGAGGTAGATATTTGAGCGCCATTCTGTTCTATGCTTTGTTCTCTGATGATGATGATGATGTGTAGAGTTGCAATTTGATTAGCACATGATTCACCTTTCCTGAAACCAGCTTGTTCCGAGCAGGCTGAGGTCTGCATTCAGCGCATCTTTTATTCTCTCCAGGATGACAAGACTCAGTATTTTACTACGCATGGAGAAGAGCATTATTTCACACCAGTTCTTGCAGAGTGAGGCCTAAGTCGCCCTTCTGCGGCAGTTTGACGAGGTGGTCCTTCTTCTTTCAATCAGTAGGCAACTTTCCTTCTTTCCAAACGTTTTGCAGTAATTGAGTGAGAGCATCTGCTGGAGTTTCTGGGGCCGTCTTCAATGCTTCGGGGGAAATCCGTTTGGTCCTGTTGACTTCCCGGATGGACATCAGAAGCTTGATCATAATCAGGATTTCTGATTTCGTTCGAGGATTGGTGTCCACTGGCAGGCAGTTGTGCGCTTACTGTTGTTGGTGGTCGTATTTCCGGTTGATCTGCAAGTTTCTTTTGACTAAATGATCAGGAAATTTTCATCCCTGTTTGATCTCTTGTTTCAATTTTCCTCCTAATTTTCGGTTTCCTGTGTTCACTCCACAGCGATTGGACACTGCTCGTTATACACTGATTATGCAAACGTATTCTACAGACATTTCAGCATATCTAGATATCATCCAGCATGTCCTCATTCAGATGTATCTATTCGGTGTCAGTGATGAGGAGGATAACTGTTATGAGTATGCCAGTCACTGTAATTAGTGACTAACCCCTGACCACAGATTTGAATCCAAATGGTGAGGGAACGTGTTTGATGTTTTGTGTTTGATGATCAACCATGTCACTCGTCGACACATTCGAAGAAAAGAGAAGGAAATACATTAGCCACCTGGGAAATCAGATATTGCAGTTGAACTCCCAATTTGTACGCATTCAGTGTGACCAACTCTCTGTATAACGACTATTCGCAAATCGATAACATAATTTCTGTAGAGAAGCAATTACTGTGAAGATTGGGAACCTAGTTACAGTCATGTGGCTTCGAAAGAAACACGGAAGAATGGAAAGAGGATTTTGAATGGTGATCTGACAGGTAAACAAGAGAAGCTGGGATACGCTGATTGTCAGGTTCATTTGTGTAAAGATTATGAAAAATAGCTATTTGATTGCGTTTAAACTTGTTGCAAGATCATGCATTCTGGTGACACAGAGTGCATCCTTGTTAAGAATATGTGATAAAACCGAAAGTTACAAAACTATTTCCTGAAAGATATTCACTAACTTATGCACGCTTCTAAACACCAAATAGCTCCATTTCTTACCTTTTCATCGTATCAGCAAATATTTCGAGTATTAGATGTTGTGATCCGCTGTCTTGAGAAAGACTGTTGACGTTGCCTCGACCTAGACCATGATCTACTACTATGTCGGGCACGAAAGCTTGAAATCACAGTTTCTAACTTCTCCAACTTATTTCTTAATGCCGACATCACCGATAATACAGCTGTGTCAGCACCAGACGCACCCTGAACTGGTAACCCATTACTTGTTGATGCATTGTAGATACTGGTGTCAGGCATTACATATAGAATTCTGTCTGAAAGCTCACCTGGTGAATCTACGTGAACGGATTTGTAGGAGATAATAAAAATCTGTCGGATATGACGTGGAAGCCTCTGCAACCACATCTGTCGTAAGACCACTTCGTCAACTTTGTGTGGATTAAGTGGTTGACGCATATGCATGACAAGCTGAGATGGCGCGTGTGAGCCTAACTCACATGCAGTGAGTAATTGCTGGATCCATTTCTTATCAGAAATACTGCTTCTTTGGATCGAAACTGCATTGGATCGATCATATTGTTGGTGGTCTGCAGGAGTGATGTCTATTAAATCACTAATGTCTTCGAGAATCACTGTGGGAAGTTCCGCTAAGACACTCCATACTTTGCAATCTGTAACTTGGTGACTCGACCAGCGAAAAGGGTTTCTGTGATGGCGAAACAAATCCGAGGCTCAGCGATACCAAACGGAGGTGGACACAGGTCGGCTATTGCGTTGATTGTTGAATCGTGTGCCTCGTCAGTCTCAGGTGCAGCAATGGAATGGGTGGGTGAAGACATGAGTATTACTTGAATATACAGGTTCACAGATATATAAATATATAGAATGTGCAGTCAAAAATAAAAATGATAACAATATAAATGTAGAGTTTATAAAGCTGGATTGTTCATTTGGACTCACCAATTAATTTGTATGTGAAGTATGTGAATGAAAATCCAAGTAAATGAGATGACAGTGTAACAGTATATTATAGAGAATACAGTAATGAGTTATATTAAATAAACGGTTACTTGGATATACAGTTCAATTCCACGGCTACAAATTATTGATATAATCCACGGAAGCGCTCACAGCTGGAGTCGTGTATACTGGTAAGAGCTGAGTACCGGGAGTAGAATAGTCTTCGAATGAGGATAACACGTTCCTGCTCAAATCCAAGGTATACAACATGGTTGTGAGTGAAGCAAGTAGACAGTATAGACCAGTGAGAAGAGGAAGCGACCAACAGTGCACTGCATTTTCGATTGTACTAAGAGGTTGTCTATATTGCAACATGAATCGTTTTGAACTTAATTCATGTACAATGTCTCTAGTTTCCACATCAACAACAAAATTTCAACGAAATCGAGTACAATCATATTGTTGCTTTCTCCACACACCTCCTTCACAATGATGTACACAGTGAAGAACAACCCGCAAAAGACCATACCTTTCCGTCTTTTTCGCGTTGCAGAAGCCCAAGCCATTCACTTAGAAGAACCAGAACTGTGCATACAAAATAAAATCATTCAGCCACTTCTACTCTCATGGTGACAACTCTGATCATTTGACTTTACTTATGCTCATTTTCTCTAACTACTTAAATCTCTTACGTAATCCGTATGATATTTTGTCTCTATATGACAATTCACCACCTCTTTTACTACACTCTCATATCAACATCCAATTCCTCTGAACGCATTTTGTATAACCTGACTCCACAAAAATCACACTTATTGTATTTTCGCATGACAAATTTTGACACACCACGTATATACTATTGTACACCTTGAGAATAGATTGGTTGAAAGAGTCTCTTCGCTGAATCACTTGTTTCAATTTGAATTTCCACACATATACAAAGTAACCATGTATCAATTTGTGATTGTACAGCTTTGAAAATGAAATCACCGGAAATAAACTCTTCGCTGAACTACTGGTCCTCTCTATAAATGGGGAACACATCGTGATAAAATTGTTTCGCGGTTACCATCGTGGTCGAGAGAGAAGTATCTGGCTACGTAGATTACGTGATTCCGAAATCCTGAAGTAAGTCGCCTACACACTGCATCAACTGAGTTACGCGTGACTACTGAAAGGCATATTTCTCCATAGAGATTGAAAATAGAAGGTGGCGAATGCATTCGTAATTCAGAAATTGAATAAAAGTCTCAATGTGCAGTACCTTAAATGAAACTGTAGTGTACATTGAACCTTCGAACTTTGCTTGAACGCACTCACCTGACCTTTAGCACACTTCCTCTTTCGATTCGTGAATCTTTTGTACGGTTTTGGTTTCGCTCTCTCGTTGTGCTTTCATCCGGCACACTCTCCGAGCTTACCACCATCTCGACTGCAGATAAGTGTATACCCTCTTATACTTCATCAAATCTCATATCGCTTTTGTGTAATATTCTGTTCCAGTCACGCTAGTCATCTCAAGTCTTTTTACCTTGATTCAGTTCGTTAGTATTTGCACATTAGGCAGAGTACAATTCAGGTCATAAAGCGGTGGATAAGTTTTTGTAAGAGTGGCTAATTAAGGTCTAAGTTAACCCAAGTCTAACTCTTACAAGTGGTGAGCCCGTGTTTTCACCGTTTGCCTGCATAGTAGCTTAACATGTAAATAGTATTTTTTCATATTGGCAATTTGTTTTTCACACAGAGTTATAAAATTTTACTTGCCTTGTTTTTACTCATATTTTCTTGTTATCATTTTTGTTGTTATCATTCTATTAATATATCGTCTTGTTCGCAAGATGGCCGACAACAGTTCCGCCGCACAAATGGCGATCACCTTGCAACTCCCTACCTTCTGGACACATCGTCCTGTTGCATCGTTCGGCCACATTGAAGCTATGTTCGCCCTCCGACATATACACTCACAAGAGACAAAGGTGAACCTGGTTATCGTGAGTCTTCCTGAGAACGTCATGGAAGAAGTATCTGATGTCCTCGCGGACCCATCCCCTGACTTGTATGAACGTCTCAAGCAGGCGCTAATTAAGTGCGTTGCACTTACCGACCAGCAGAAAGTGCAGGAACTTTTCAGAGATGTTCAGCTGGGTGATAGAAAGCCCACTCAACTGTTATGTCAGATGAGATAGTTAGTGGCCGACTTCAAAATAGACGACGCTTTTTAAAACAGCTGTGGTTACAACGATTGGCACAGGCGATTCAGACCATTTTAGCTGCAATCAACCATTCCCCTTATCCGAACTAGCTGAGGCAGCCGATAGAGTAGTGGAGACTACTACATCCAGCATGAATATTTCGGCTGCCGTAACCGCTAGTCCCACTCAGAATAAGGACTCCTCTGCCGGAGGGTCATCAAACTTAGATGTCACTCATCATATTGTGACAACTGGTCAACCTGTATTCGCAAGGCCACGGTGATTGTCCCCAGAAAAGCTACAAGCCGTAAAGGCCGAGTTCGAACATATATTAGACATGGGGATAATCCGTCCATCCAGCAGCCCGTGGTCTTCCCCTTTACATGTGGCGCCTAAAAATAACGGGATAGACTGGAGGCCTTGTGGGGACTACCACAGACTTAATGCGCAGACCGTGCCAGATCGCTACCTTGTGCCCCATATACATGACCTTACATCTTCCCTCAAAGGTGCCACGGTATTCAGCAAACTTGACTTAACAAGAGCCTATCATCAGATCCCAGTTCATCCCGACGATATTCCTAAAACGGAAGTGATCACCCCTTTTGGTCTTTTCGAATTCCTTCGAATGCCGTTCGGTCTCCACCACGCCGCACAAACATTCCAGCGTTTCATTCACGATGTTTTGCGCGGATTGGATTGCGCGTATGCCTATCTCGACGATATCCTTGTGGCTAGCCCAGATGAAGCTACCCACCGTACGCATTTACAGATAGTTTCTGAGCGGTTAACAACCCATGGTTTGACACTTAACATGTCTAAATGCCAGATTGGCGTCCATTCGTTGAGCTTCCTGGGACATGTCATTAATGAACATGGAATTCGCTCGCGATAGTAGGCAGCCTTGTCTTATTCCTATCCTCACTTCGAAGAGTTCCGTAAGTTTCCCGTTGTGGATTACTTCTTGGTATGCAGCATTGTCGTACAGCTAACTGTTGGATGAGATGTATAATTGTCGGTGGCACCCCGTAGTAGCGAAGTAGTTTCCAAATCACCTCTCGATCAACGCTGCGCTGTCGAAGGCCTTTTCAAAGTCGATGAAGTTGAGCGAGATAGAGAGGTGACTGCCATTCCAACAGGCTTTGTTCAATGATGATTCGTAATGTGGCGACCTGATCAATGCATGACTTGTTTCTCCAGAATCCAGCCAGCCTGTTCCGGTCAAAGTTTTTCATCCAGGTTGACATGTTTGATTCTCTCTCCAGGATGATGTGACTTAGTATTTTGCTTGGGATGGACAAGAGCATAATTCCGCGCCAGTTCTTACATTGACTTAAGTCTCCTTTCTTTGGTATTTTGAATGAGTATCCTTTCTTCCAATCCTCGGGTACTTTGCCTTCTTTCCACACCTTCTCCAGTAGTGGCGTCATCAAGTCCGCTGTTGTCTCTGGGTCCACTTTCAATGCTTCTGCTGAGATTCCATCTGGTCCTGCTGCTTTTCCAGCTTTTAGCATCTTGATTGCCTTCAGGACTTCTGATTTCGTCGGGGTTTGGTGTTCACTGGTAGCTCTGTCTCCGTTGTTCGTATTGTTGGGCGCGTTGTCGGTGGTGGTCGATTTAGGAGTCTTCTGAAGTGTTCAGCCCAGTGTTTCCTTGGCTCCACTTCTTTGGTGAGTGACTTTCCGTTGTCATCCTTCACCGGCTTGGTTTGTGTCAAACGTTTGCCCGATAGGTACCTAGTTGTTTGGTAGAGTGTTGCGAGGTCTCCTTTGCCTGCAGCTTGTTCTGCCTCACTTGCCATGGTTTCATAGTACTTTCTTTTCTCTTCTCTGGCACTCTTCTTTACTCTTTTGTTCAGTGTCTTGTATCTTGCATTCAAATCCTGTTTTTGTTGCTCATCGGTGCACTGGGGAATCTTTTGTTTCACCATCCCTCTCTCTTCTATCAGTCTCCAAGTGTCCGTAGTGAGCCACTGTTTGTCCTGTCTCTTCTTTCTGCCTAGAACTCCCATGCAGGTTTGACTCCACACTGTTTTCAAGTTGTTCCAGTGCTTTTCGACGCTGACCTCTTCGCCAGTGTTGATTTGTGTCTTGGTTTTGTCTTTTATACTTGCAGTGAAGATGTCCTTTGTGTCCTGGTCCTTCAGCTTCTGAGTGTTGAACTTGGCTTGTGGTCTATCTGCAGCTCCTGATTCTCTGAAAGCTTTTAATTTGATTTGGATTGTCCCTTGTACGAGATAGTGGTCTGAGCCAACGTCTGCTCCTCTTCTTACTTTTGTGTCCAGCAGGCTGCGCCTCCACTTCCTTGAGATTGAGATGAAGTCGATTTGGTTTTTGGTTCGCCCATCTGGTGACACCCATGTAGCCTTGTGGATATCCTTGTGTTTGGATACGCTGCCATCAATCACTAGTTCATTGAAGACGCAGAAGTCGGCGAAGAGTTCTCCGTTTTCATTCATTTCTCCGAGAGCTTCTCTACCCATGATGAGTTCCCTCCCTGTGTTGTCTGATCCCAGTTTGGCGTTCATGTCTCTCATTAGTATTTTAATGTCACCAGCTAGAGTATTGTCCATTGTTGCCTGCAGTTGTCTGTAGAATTCTTCTTTCGTTTCGAGGTGTGCGTTGTTTGTCGGTGCATAGCATTGTATAATTGACACTTTCCTTCCTTTGGAGTTGAATCTGGCGGTCATTATCCTGGGCGAGATCGCCTCCCATTGCATCAGGGCCTTCGTTGCCGTTGGTGACATGATGATAGCCACGCCCTCGGAGTGCGAGTGGTTACCTTCCGGGTGACCGGAGTAGATCACTGACTCACCCATTGACAATTTTGTTCCATATGCTTTCACATATTCCCAGTACTTGAATTCTGGGCAGCTTTGCCAATCTCGTACATGGTGTGGACATTACATGTCCCCACACAGACTTTTTCTTTTGTCTCAAGGGGGTACATCGTGCTGAAGTTTCTGTAGCAGGTTTCTTGGACTAACATACTCAATTCGACTCGAGTCAGTGAGTCTATAATTTTGATATCATGTTTGTTAACTGTTTCGACAGTGAAACTACTGCAACAGTTTATTTTGCTGTTATTTTTCTTGCCATCCTTCCTGTTGTAAATAATTTTACCTTTGCTGGCATGAGGCTAGTGACCCCACCCTGTAAACAAAGTTACTTCAAAATCTTCATCACGATGTGTCTATTTCCAACAAAAGAAAAAGTCTTTGTGAGGAGATGGAATGTAGTATTTTGTTGTCACCGACTGGAGCATTTTATATTGTTGCCTGTAGTTGTCTGCAGAACTCTTCTTCATTTTCGACGTCTGCGTTATTTGTGGGTGCATAGCATTGCATAACTGACACTTTCTTTGCTTTTGGATTGAGTTGGGCTGTCATTATCCTGGAGGAGACCGCCTCCGATTGCACTAGAGCATTCGTTGAGGTTGCTGACAACATGATACACACTCACTGCCTCAGTGTGCATGTGGCTGTGTTCTGGGTGACAGGAGTAGATCGTCGAATCTGCCGTTGACAATTTTGTGAGGCCAGTTCAAATCAATCTGATTTCGCATATTCGCAGTATGCTTTCATCCTGTTTTCAATCTGGTCATTTCTACAAGTCACGGACATGGTACGGACATTCCAACACTTCAAATAGAACTTTCCATTTGTCACATGGAGACCCAACTGACGAGTTCGAAGAAGTTTGAGATAATGTTCTGTTGCACAGATTAATCGCCTCCATTAATTACTATTGAGACACTTGCACTAAAACAAGATTTTGAGCGAACAGTTGTTTTCGATAACTTCTTCTTCTTCAGGCTCTACGGTTATAAGTCCATGAATAATAGAGTTCTTATATAGTCAATAAAGGCAAATGAAAATATAATATCAGAAACTGTATTGAGGTGCGTGCATAAGATGAGATGATAGTCCGTTAGTTAACATTGTCAATCAAATTTGCATAGGGTGTATAGTCAGAAAAATGTGATGAAGTATGAATGAACAATTGGGTGATATAGTGCTGTTTTCTAGTCAACAGAATACAAGTGTCAGTGGAATCATAACCACAAAATACATACAAACACACATTAACAAAGGGGACACTGAATGTGAGGGCTGACCGATAATGTCTAGTGATAAAATATAGAGGCTAAATTGTAAATTGTAATAAGATTTTACAGAATTGGTAGGCTTAGTATAAAATTACAAAGGTTGACAAAAATTAAGGGTAACAATGGGGTGAAATAAACTGGGTGGAGAAATGGATAATAGGGACACGATATCACAAAATGATAATAATGATAATAATAATAATACGAAAATTATGATCCTGGTGACCTTATAGTGGGTCAGGGTAGACAGAGAGAGTGAATAAGTTTCTTCTGTACACATAGGTCTGGTCTCTCTCTATCAATCACTATAGCCTCAGCTATGGCTAGGAGGCGTAACCATGTGCCTTTGGGGAGATTGTTCCGTAATCGATACACAATTGTAAATGACTCATCTACTTTGATGCAGTGTTCGCTATCCACTAGATGAGACAGAATTCCACTATGTAATGATTTGGTTGCTCTTTTCCTAAGCCAAACAGGAATATGTTCACGAGTGCGTAAAGATAAATTCCTTTGGGTACGATCAATATAACTAGCTCCACAGGAGCAGTTGAATTTATATACACGCATTGACGCCGCCATTTTGGATAATCTATCTTTAATGCACAGTGTCAATATTAGTTTGGTTGAGAAACTGACATTCAGTTTTGCGGCATTAAATGTTCTTTCAATTGATCTCGTTAATCTACAGTTCAATATATATCGCTGGATATATCGCCTCTGAATTGTACACTTAAGTGAAGCTTTTTCTTACTTACTGTGTCTCGCTTAGTTTTATGTGCAGTTTCACAGATATACTTCTTTACAAAGTTGGTAGGATAGTCGCTTTGGTGCAAGGCGTTTGTAAGATTTTGTATTTCATCTTCAATACAATCATCGGTGCATATGCGTCTAATTCTATGACTAAGACAACGAATTCGGTTGCGCTTATATTGTATAAGTATGAAACCATGGAAGTGGGTGTATTGTCCATTCCACGTCGCTATCCTATAGATGTTTCTCTCTTTTTGTAAGAAGGATATCCAGAAATGGAATACTATATAGGAGTTCATCTTCAAAAGTGAATTTGATAGCTGGGTATACCTTATTGAAGACTTGGAGAAGGTGTTGTCTATCCAGATTATTGTTACAAACGATGAGGTTATCGTCAACACATCGACAATAATAATCGAGTTTGTTTAGTATCTCTTTTAAAGGACCATTTTCCAATTTAGAGAGAAATATGTCAGCTAATAAGGAACCAAGGGGAGAACCCATAGCATCCGCATCTATTTGGTGATAAAACTCCTTATTAAATACAAATTGGACGTTCATAGTGCATTAATGTAATTCTTTCAATTAATCTGGTGTGATCTCAATTTCTATTTTCATTTCTACGAGTTGATCACATATACAGTCGAGAGCTTCTACAAGAGAGACGTTGGTAAATAGTGATGTTCATTTATGTAATGTAGTCTGTCAGTAGGTAGGAGTTGTGTAAGTGGCGCACTGTGTGTGATGTCTTCTGTAAGACTGTTGAAAACATCAATTGTGGAATAGGCTGTGACAAAGAGCAAATGTAGGATCCCTGTGAGACAACACAACATATAAGCACAAGAGGGAGACGAGAGTAACACAAAACCAATGTTGATTCTTTTCCGATATTTGTCCGTTGTCATTCTTTCTTTCGTCTTCAACTCTACACTACTTGACACTAGTGAGTAGGATGAGTTATCTTTGTTAACTCGTAACCATGACTTCGTCTGCAACGATGACAGCTCAATGCGAATCCCTCCACCACGAATTCAAATACTAACCACACTCGATCACACCCAAGATAGCAAACGAAGTCACGGTTACGAGTTAACAAAGATAACTCATCCTACTCGCTAGTGTCAAGTAGTGTGGAGTTGAAGATGAAAGAAAGAATGACAACGGACAAATATCGGAAATGTATCGACACTCGTTTTGTGTGCACTATGAACGTCCAATTTGTATTTAATAAGGAGTTTTATCACCAAATAGATGCGGATGCTATGGTTTCTCCCCTTGGTTCCTTATTAGCTGACATATTTCTCTCTAAATTGGAAAATGGTCCTTTAAAAGAGATACTAAACAAACTCGATTATTATTGTCGATGTGTTGACGATAACCTCATCGTTTGTAACAATAATCTGGATAGACAACACCTTCTCCAAGTCTTCAATAAGGTATACCCAGCTATCAAATTCACTTTTGAAGATGAACTCCTATATAGTATTCCATTTCTGGATATCCTTCTTACAAAAAGAGAGAAACATCTATAGGATAGCGACGTGGAATGGACAATACACCCACTTCCATGGTTTCATACTTATACAATATAAGCGCAACCGAATTCGTTGTCTTAGTCATAGAATTAGACGCATATGCACCGATGATTGTATTGAAGATGAAATACAAAATCTTACAAACGCCTTGCACCAAAGCGACTATCCTACCAACTTTGTAAAGAAGTATATCTGTGAAACTGCACATAAAACTAAGCGAGACACAGTATGTAAGAAAAAGCTTCACTTAGGTGTACAATTCAAAGGCGATATATCCAGCGATATATATTGAACTGTAGATTAACGAGATCAATTGAAAGAACTTTTAATGCCGCAAAACTGAATGTCAGTTTCTCAACCAAACTAATATTGACACTGTGCATTAAAGATAGATTATCCAAAATGGCGGCGTCAATGCGTGTATATAAATTCAACTGCTCCTGTGGAGCTAGTTATATTGATCGTACCCAAAGGAATTTATCTTTACGCACTCGTGAACATATTCCTGTTTGGCTTAGGAAAAGAGCAACCAAATCATTACATAGTGGAATTCTGTCTCATCTAGTGGATAGCGAACACTGCATCAAAGTAGATGAGTCATTTACAATTGTGTATCGATTACGGAACAATCTCCCCAAAGGCACATGGTTACGCCTCCTAGCCATAGCTGAGGCTATAGTGATTGATAGAGAGAGACCAGACCTATGTGTACAGAAGAAACTTATTCACTCTCTCTGTCTACCCTGACCCACTATAAGGTCACCAGGATCATAATTTTCGTATTATTATTATTATTATTATCATTATTATCACTTTGTGATATCGTGTCCCTATTATCCATTTCTCCACCCAGTTTATTTCACCCCATTGTTACCCTTAATTTTTGTCAACCTTTGTAATTTTATACTAAGCCTACCAATTCTGTAAAATCTTATTACAATTTACAATTTAGCCTCTTCATTTTATCACTAGACATTATCGGTCAGCCCTCACATTCAGTGTCCCCTTTGTTAATGTGTGTTTGTATGTATTTTGTGGTTATGATTCCACTGACACTTGTATTCTGTTGACTAGAAAACAGCACTATATCACCCAATTGTTCATTCATACTTCATCACATTTTTCTGACTATACACCCTATGCAAATTTGATTGACAATGTTAACTAACGGACTATCATCTCATCTTACGCATGCGCCACAATACAGTTTCTGATATTATAATTTCATTTGCCTTTATTGGCTATATGTGTACCCTATTATTCATGGACTTATAACCGTAGAGCCTGAAGAAGAAGAAGTTATCGAAAACAACTGTTCGCTCAAAATCTTGTTTTAGTGCAAGTGTCTCAATAGTAATTAATGGAGGCGATTAATCTGTGCAACAGAACATTATCTCAAACTTCTTCGGACCCGTCAGTTGGAAAGATTAGGAAACGTAGGGTTGAGAGGACAGTCAGATATTAATACTGGGACAAGACTGGCATTCATCTATAAAAGCGACGTCAGTTTATCGTCTGAATCCGAACCAGACGGAAACGAAGCGGATGTGTTTATGAGTAGAATAATAAATATCAAGAAGCAAATATACATGATTATCACGAATGAAGGTATGGAATCCACGGAGTGTTTCAATTGAGGTGATATCCATATAACCATTGGAACTCTCCCTCAGACACTGAACACATTTAACTATGTTGAAGAAATGAAAGTCTCACTAGTTCACTGTTTCTACTTTTGAACGGCATTTCTCAGTTAATAACGGCTTAAATGAGGCTCTGGAGTGAAATATTGCTAAATCTCTGAATTTGGAGAAAGAGAAAAATGTGCCGAACCCACGTGTATCCAATCCAGTCATTCAATTCATTACTCATACTTGAAGAATTCATGGGTTAGTGAATATCTTTGAAAAGATAGTGCTTCAATGTTCTAGTCTATCAACGTAACGTTAAATATATCATTTATGCGTTGAGTGGTCAGTGGTATTTTTGGATGCTCTATGTTGAGAGGCAGTGACAAATAGTGTTACAGTTGTGTGCACTTCTGCTGACAACATTGAAGGTAGGAACTTAACAAATACAACTGTCATCTTTAGATGTCTGTTCACAGTTCACCAATGTAACTCCCATTGAAACGTATTTCGGGGATCCTATTTTTCAGAAACTGTGTATATTAATAGTTGCACAGTGACATGTTCTCTCATTTGGATAATGTGTCAGTCTGAAATTTCCTCAGATATCAATAGCTTTAATATTCATTTTGAGGTGATGTGTTTCTGCACTGCAGTGGCATACATAAAGTGCTCAAGAGGAGTTTGATGCATTTCAAGTAGAGAAACTGTTCGAATAATCGTCAGTATTCTGAAACTTCTGCTCAGTATGATGACAGTCGTTTGCATTTCTTCTATTGAATTCAAGGTGAGCCGTGGAGTAAACAGGGCATCATAGATATGTTTGTCGAAAGCGATAATAAGTACGCCTACAATGCATATAGTTTGAATTTATCAATTGACTTGAGAATTTATGATGACAATAGTGTAAAAATACGTAGCATTTTAATGTCACCTACTGGAGCATTTTCTATTGTTGCCTGTAGTTTTCTGCAGAATCCTTGTTCATTTTCGACGTCTGCGTTATTTGTGGGTGCATAGCACTGTATAACTGACACTCTCTTTGATTTTCGATTGAGTCGAACTGTCATTATCCTGGAGGAGACCGGCTCCGATTGCACCAGTGCCTTCGTTGCCGTTGCTGACAACATGATAGACACTCACTGCCTCAGTGTGCATGTGGCTGTGTTCTGGGTGACCGGAGTACATCGTAGACACTCCCGTTGACAAATGTGTGAACTCACTCTCATTCCATCTGCTTTCGCATATTTGCAGTATGCTTTCATCTCGTTTTCAATTTGGTCATTACTACAAGTCACGGACATGGTACGGACGTCTCATCTCTTCACATAGACATTTTCTTTTGTCGCGAGGAGACAAATCGTGATGAAGATTTTGAAGAAGCTTCGTTTACAGGGTTAGGTTAATAGGCTCAAGCCTAAGAAGGGGGTTGGTACATTCATATATAGTTTACATAGGATCGACTTTCTGTGCTGCTCCTCTTCAAATCAGGAAAACATGGAGTAAGGCAATCAGGACAACACCAGAACAAATATAAATATATTCACAACAGGAGGGACGGCGAGAAAAATAACAGCAAAATAAACTGTTGCAGCAGTATCACTGTCAAAACAGTTAACAAACATGATATCAAAATTATAGACTCACTGACTCGGGTCGAATTGAGGATGTTAGTCCGAAATTATAATAATAATAATAATAATATACTTCATTCCAAAAACAGTTCTTGTGATACAGAATGGAATTTTCAGCATTCATCACAATATCTTGCATCTAATTTCCTCAAATTATAAATAAAATTTTTTAAAAATTTTTTTAAAAATTTTTTTTTTTGCTTTATTCCAAAAACAGTATTAATGATACAGCAAGGAATTTTCAGCATTCAGTACAGTATTGCATCTAATTTACTCAAAAACGACAACAACAAACAAAAAAAAATAGATAAACGGAATAATTAATACATAATAATGATAACAAAACGTTTTTATAGGAGCTATGTAGCAAATACAGTATAGGATAAGGAGAAAAATATAAAATTATAGTAATAATAGTAATAACAACTAAAATAAAAATAGCAAAGTTATAATTAACCGATAGAAAGGGTGACACCATAGAATTACAGAAAGATGAACAATGAAAGGGTCGATTCACTATGCTAATTACATGGTAACTTATATGTTTCACGTCTAACAGTGTCTTCATCACATAAAATACGGGCTAAGTACGGTATTGTAGAATTTTTGTACTCAGTGGTACGAGCATATAATTTCTTATATTGACTTCTCGTTCTACCTGATGAGATACAAGGGGATAATTGTGAATAAAGAGGGTGCAGAGGGTCTGACAGTACGGCCTTTGCCCAATTTTTACAGGAATTTACCTGTCTCTCGACTATGGTATTGGCGAGATCACGCAGTGGCAAACCACAAGCCCTACTCACAGCATTTAATACCCTTCGTAATACGGCATAGTCTTTTTTAAGAAGCCCAGGAAAGATTAATGGAGAACAATAAAGTAAAATGGGTAAAATACAGGAGTTTAAAAATCGCAGAACTAAAGGTTGGCTGATACCTTGTTGTCTTAACTTTTTAATGTAGAAGGTAAGACGAAACATGTTCTTAGAGACCAATAAAATGTGAGATGACCATGAAAGGTCCGAGGAAAGAACTAATCCAAGGTATTTAATGCTTGATTTGGTTTCAATTTCTGTACCATCTATGCTACAGGCATCATGGGAACTAACTAGTTCATGTATGTCACGTCGATGGTTGAAGGTAAAGTTAACTGCCTGACATTTGGAAGGATTTAACATAAGACCATTTGACTTAGACCACATGCTGATGTCCAACAGAAAGCTATTAAGTTTGGAGCAGTCAGACTCAGAAGTGATAGGCAGTGATACAGTCAGATCATCAGCATATTTGACAAAATTGGTTTCGTTTAAATGTGGCAGGTCATGTAAGAAGAAAGAAAAAAGAAAGGGAGAGAGGACGGCACCTTGAGGAACACCGGCTTTTGTAAGCAAAGCAGAAGAAGATTTGCCATAATATGCAGTATACTGCATTCTATCAGAAAAATAAGAATGCAACCAACTCTTAGCCCAGGATGCTGTGTGTGTCAAGGAGAGCTTATTTAATAAAAGGCCCCTAGGTACAGAGTCAAACGCAGATGTGTAGTCTAGGAAAGCACCACGAACATATTTGGCACCTTTGTCTAAACAAGAAACAACATTATGATATAAGACAACCGCAGCATCCAAGGTACTTCTACCATGTTTATATGCAAATTGCTTAGGGTCATTAAAAGCTTTCAATGAAGGTTCAAGACGAAGTAAAAGTAGTTTTTCCATCAATTTTAAAAAAGGAGAAGTAATTGCAATAGGCCTAAATTTACTATCGGTACCAGAAGATTGTTTTGGTATAGGGACAATTTTAATGTTTTTCCATGCAGAAGGTAGAACATTACTGGAAAAGGAAGCATTAAAAATATTAGTAAGAGGGTAACACAAAATATCAGCACAGTTCCTGAGGACAATGGCAGGTACGCCATCAGGACCAAGGCTTTGGGAAGGCTTAAGAGAACTGAGACATTTAAGCACATCAAGGGTATTAAAACCATTAAAATTATTGTCTATGTGATTTGTATCATTAGGAAGGATATCGTCAGAGGAGCGTTTGAAAGACTTATTAAGATTATTAACATTAAGAGATTGTACAGAATTACACCGCTTACCGCTAGTTATTTCTTTAAAAAGTTTCCATAAACTATAAGGGGTTTTACATGACAAAAATCTTTGGTTGTATAAAACATTTAGTCTGTGCATTTCGAGTTTTATCAGAGGATTTAGCTTTTTTACACCTGACTTATCATTTGTTTTGAACAACAGTTCTTTATCTCTACGGAGCTTTTTGAGATATGGAGAAGAGAAACGGTCAAAACGAGTGAATAATGTTTCTTTAGGACAACATATTTCCAAACAGAATTTAAGATAATCTGTGGTGTTTGTGATTGTGTCATTTAATGTTTGTTCTGTAAATAGGTCCCAGTTAGTATCTATCAACATGCATCTGAGTTTGCTTAGATTATCTTGTGAGTAGCATCTCCGTTGAAATTTACTGTAGAGGTGAGAGAAGACACGTTTGTGTGATTTGGAATATATTTTAGGCAGTACACGTATGATGCAGTGGTCAGAGTTCAATACAGGAGCACGTTTGCGAGCTTCATATATACCAACATCATTGATGAATACTAGATCTAGTGTTTTTTCGAGACGGGTAGCAAAGTTAACAATATTGTCATGGCCAAGTGATATAAGGAAGGAGTGATCACAAGAGTCAAAATCGCCAGTCACTATTGATAAAGAGTTCTCGAAACAAGCTGCAGCAAAAGCAGTGAATTCATCTGCGAACATAGATAAATCCGATATGGTACAGCCAGGAGAGACATAAACATTAGAAATATAAATGAATTTGTATTTTGACAAGTGTCTCGGGCGACATCTGACAGTGATGCAATCAATGTAGTCATTCGAGAATTTGAAACAAACATTGTTAGAAATAGACCATTTTGAGTGAATAAATGTAGCTACTCCTCCGCCGCATTTTTTCTTGGAACAAACACGGTCTTGTCGGAATACATTAAAATCATTTAAAGATACTATATTGTCATCATATGAGTCATGAAGCCAGGTTTCTTGTAGAGTTACAATACCAGTATTATGATAAGTTTCGGACAACAACAGGGACTGAAAATCCAGAATTTTGTTAGGCAGTGACCGACAGTTCGTACTAACGATAACCGGAACAGTAGTTTGATGTATGGGTGTAGATTTTAAAGCACGTTGCCAACCACCATGGTGCTTTTTCTTAGGTTTATTGCAAATATGAAAGTTTTTAGGTTTTAAGCATTTTATATAATCCCGAGAGTGAATGATACGATTAGAATGCATAATTTTAAAGGTAAACACCAACAAAATATGAGTAAATAGATGCAAAATGTACATGGAATATGGTAGCCCAAAATGTTCAAACAGGCCGCCAAGGTCAAGGTCGTGATTTTACAACTAATCACACAGACAATTTTCCACATTTACAATCGAGGTAATTTCAAAAACATTCAGCATATAAAATGGAAATAATAATAATGATAACAGCTCAGGTAATAATAATAATGCAAGTGAAAATTGCCGTTGGCTTGTTTCACACAGTTATTGTTCGATGCGGTATAGAAATCCTAGCATGGTTAGAAAAATATTGAATATAATGCTCTCTACCTAATATGGTGAGAAGAAAAACAAAGATTACCGCAGTCATGCCAACAGCTGTCCATCAATCATCGTGGAATTTCAAGACTGCAGAGAGCAATGTAAGAAATTCGTTATTTTTACACTATTGTCATCATAAATTCTCAAGTCAATTGATAAATTCAAACTATATGCATTGTAGGCGTACTTATTATCGCTTTCGACAAACATATCTATGATGCCCTGTTTACTCCACGGCTCACCTTGAATTCAATAGAAGAAATGCAAACGACAGTCATTATACTGCGCAATAGTTTCAGAATACTGACGATTATTCGAACAGTTTCTCTACTTGAAATGCATCAAACTCCTCTTGAGCACTTTATGTATGCCACTGCAGTGCAGAAACACATCACCTCAAAATGAATATTAAAGCTATTGATATCTGAGGAAATTTCAGACTGACACATTATCCAAATGAGAGAACATGTCACTGTGCAACTATTAATATACACAGTTTCTGAAAAATAGGATCCCCGAAATACGTTTCAATGGGAGTTACATTGGTGAACTGTGAACAGACATCTAAAGATGACAGTTGTATTTGTTAAGTTCCTACCTTCAATGTTGTCAGCAGAAGTGCACACAACTGTAACACTATTTGTCACTGCCTCTCAACATAGAGCATCCAAAAATACCACTGACCACTCAACGCATAAATGATATATTTAACGTTACGTTGATAGACTAGAACATTGAAGCACTATCTTTTCAAAGATATTCACTAACCCATGAATTCTTCAAGTATGAGTAATGAATTGAATGACTGGATTGGATACACGTGGGTTCGGCACATTTTTCTCTTTCTCCAAATTCAGAGATTTAGCAATATTTCACTCCAGAGCCTCATTTAAGCCGTTATTAACTGAGAAATGCCGTTCAAAAGTAGAAACAGTGAACTAGTGAGACTTTCATTTCTTCAACATAGTTAAATGTGTTCAGTGTCTGAGGGAGAGTTCCAATGGTTATATGGATATCACCTCAATTGAAACACTCCGTGGATTCCATACCTTCATTCGTGATAATCATGTATATTTGCTTCTTGATATTTATTATTCTACTCATAAACACATCCGCTTCGTTTCCGTCTGGTTCGGATTCAGACGATAAACTGACGTCGCTTTTATAGATGAATGCCAGTCTTGTCCCAGTATTAATATCTGACTGTCCTCTCGACCCTACGTTTCCTAATCTTTCCAACTGACGGGTCCGAAGATGTTTGAGATAATGTTCTGTTGCACAGATTAATCGCCTCCATTAATTACTATTGAGACACTTGCACTAAAACAAGATTTTGAGCGAACAGTTGTTTTCGATAACTTCTTCTTCTTCAGGCTCTACGGTTATAAGTCCATGAATAATAGAGTTCTTATATAGCCAAAAAAGGCAAATGAAATTATAATATCAGAAACTGTATTGAGGTGCGTGCATAAGATGAGATGATAGTCCGTTAGTTAACATTGTCAATCAAATTTGCATAGGGTGTATAGTCAGAAAAATGTGATGAAGTATGAATGAACAATTGGGTGATATAGTGCTGTTTTCTAGTCAACAGAATACAAGTGTCAGTGGAATCATAACCAAAAAATACATACAAACACACATTAACAAAGGGGACACTGAATGTGAGGGCTGACCGATAATGTCTAGTGATAAAATGAAGAGGCTAAATTGTAAATTGTAATAAGATTTTACAGAATTGGTAGGCTTAGTATAAAATTACAAAGGTTGACAAAAATTAAGGGTAACAATGGGGTGAAATAAACAGGGTGGAGAAATGGATAATAGGGACACGATATCACAAAGTGATAATAATGATAATAATAATAATAATAATAATACGAAAATTATGATCCTGGTGACCTTATAGTGGGTCAGGGTAGACAGAGAGAGTGAATAAGTTTCTTCTGTACGCATAGGTCTGGTCTCTCTCTATCAATCACTATAGCCTCAGCTATGGCTAGGAGGCGTAACCATGTGCCTTTGGGGAGATTGTTCCGTAATCGATACACAATTGTAAATGACTCATCTACTTTGATGCAGTGTTCGCTATCCACTAGATGAGACAGAATTCCACTATGTAATGATTTGGTTGCTCTTTTCCTAAGCCAAACAGGAATATGTTCACGAGTGCGTAAAGATAAATTCCTTTGGGTACGATCAATATAACTAGCTCCACAGGAGTAGTTGAATTTATATACACGCATTGACGCCGCCATTTTGGATAATCTATCTTTAATGCACAGTGTCAATATTAGTTTGGTTGAGAAACTGACATTCAGTTTTGCGGCATTAAAAGTTCTTTCAATTGATCTCGTTAATCTACAGTTCAATATATATCGCTGGATATATCGCCTTTGAATTGTACACCTAAGTGAAGCTTTTTCTTACTTACTGTGTCTCGCTTAGTTTTATGTGCAGTTTCACAGATATACTTCTTTACAAAGTTGGTAGGATAGTCGCTTTGGTGCAAGGCGTTTGTAAGATTTTGTATTTCATCTTCAATACAATCATCGGTGCATATGCGTCTAATTCTATGACTAAGACAACGAATTCGGTTGCGCTTATATTGTATAAGTATGAAACCATGGAAGTGGGTGTATTGTCCATTCCACGTCGCTATCCTATAGATGTTTCTCTCTTTTTGTAAGAAGGATATCCAGAAATGGAATACTATATAGGAGTTCATCTTCAAAAGTGAATTTGATAGCTGGGTATACCTTATTGAAGACTTGGAGAAGGTGTTGTCTATCCAGATTATTGTTACAAACGATGAGGTTATCGTCAACACATCGACAATAATAATCGAGTTTGTTTAGTATCTCTTTTAAAGGACCATTTTCCAATTTAGAGAGAAATATGTCAGCTAATAAGGAACCAAGGGGAGAAACCATAGCATCCGCATCTATTTGGTGATAAAACTCCTTATTAAATACAAATTGGACGTTCATAGTGCACACAAAACGAGTGTCGATACATTTCCGATATTTGTCCGTTGTCATTCTTTCTTTCGTTTTCAACTCCACACTACTTGACACTAGTGAGTAGAATGAGTTATCCTTGTTAACTCGTTACCATGACTTCGTTTGCTATCTTGGGTCTGATCGAGTTTGGTTAGTATTTGAATTCGTGGTGGAGGGATTCGCATTGAGCTGTCATCGTTGCAAACCAAGTCATGGTTACGAGTTAAGAAAGGTAACTCATCCTACTCACTAGTGTCAAGTAGTGTGGAGTTGAAGACGAAAGAAAGAATGACAACGGACAAATATCGGAAATGTATCGGCACTCGTTTTGTGTGCACTATGAACGTCCAATTTGTATTTAATAAGGAGTTTTATCACCAAATAGATGCGGATGCTATGGTTTCTCCCCTTGGTTCCTTATTAGCTGACATATTTCTCTCTAAATTGGAAAATGGTCCTTTAAAAGAGATACTAAACAAACTCGATTATTATTGTCCATGTGTTGACGATAACCTTATCATTTGTAACAATAATCTGGATAGACAACACCTGCTCCAAGTCTTCAATAAGGTATACCCAGCTATCAAATTCACTTTTGAAGATGAACTCCTATATAGTATTCCATTTCTGGATATCCTTCTTACAAAAAGAGAGAAACATCTATAGGATAGCGACGTGGAATGGACAATACACCCACTTCCATGGTTTCATACTTATACAATATAAGCGCAACCGAATTCGTTGTCTTAGTCATAGAATTAGACGCATATGCACCGATGATTGTATTGAAGATGAAATACAAAATCTTACAAACGCCTTGCACCAAAGCGACTATCCTACCAACTTTGTGAAGAAGTATATCTTTGAAACTGCACATAAAACTAAGCGAGACACAGTAAGTAAGAAAAAGCTTCACTTAAGTGTACAATTCAAAGGCGATATATCCAGCGATATATACTGAACTGTAGATTAACGAGATCAATTGAAAGAACTTTCAATGCCGCAAAACTGCATGTCAGTTTCTCAACCAAACTAATATTGACACTGTGCATTAAAGATAGATTATCCAAAATGGCGGCGTCAATGCGTGTATATAAATTCAACTGCTCCTGTGGAGCTAGTTATATTGATCGTACCCAAAGGAATTTATCTTTACGCACTCGTGAACATATTCCTGTTTGGCTTAGGAAAAGAGCAACCAAATCATTACATAGTGCAATTCCGGCTCATCTAGTGGATAGCGAACACTGCATCAAAGTAGATGAGTCATTTACAATTGTGTATCGATTACGGAACAATCTCCCCAAAGGCACATGGTTACGCCTCCTAGCCATAGCTGAGGCTATAGTGATTGATAGAGAGAGACCAGACCTATGTGTACAGAAGAAACTTATTCACTCTCTCTGTCTACCCTGACCCACTATAAGGTCACCAGGATCATAATTTTCGTTATTATTATTATTATTATTATCAGTATTATCACTTTGTGATATCATGTCCCTATTATCCATTTCTCCACCCAGTTTATTTCACCCCATTGTTACCCTTAATTTTTGTCAACCTTTGCAATTTTATACTAAGCCTACCAATTCTGTAAAATCTTATTACAATTTACAATTTAGCCTCTTCATTTTATCACTAGACATTATCGGTCAGCCCTCACATTCAGTGTCCCCTTTGTTAATGTGTGTTTGTATGTATTTTTTGGTTATGATTCCACTGACACTTGTATTCTGTTGACTAGAAAACAGCACTATATCACCCAATTGTTCATTCATACTTCATCACATTTTTCTGACTATACACCCTATACAAATTTGATTGACAATGTTAACTAACGGACTATCATCTCATCTTACGCATGCACCTCAATACAGTTTCTGATATTATATTTTCATTTGCCTTTATTGGCTATATAAGAACTCTATTATTCATGGACTTATAACCGTAGAGCCTGAAGAAGAAGTTATCGAAAACAACTGTTCGCTCAAAATCTTGTTTTAGTGCAAGTGTCTCAATAGTAATTAATGGAGGCGATTAATCTGTGCAACAGAACATTATCTCAAACATCTTCGAATTCGTCAGTTGGGTCTCCATCTGACAAATGAAAACATCTTTTTGAAGTTTTGGAACGTCCGTACCATGTCCGTGACTTGTAGAAATGACCAGATTGAAAACAGGATGAAAGCATACTGCGAATATGCGAAATCAGATTGATTTGAACTGGCCTCACAAAATTGTCAACGGCAGATTCGACGATCTACTCCTGTCACCCAGAACACAGCCACATGCACACTGAGGCAGTGAGTGTGTATCATGTTGTCAGCAACTTCAACGAATGCTCTAGTGCAATCGGAGGCGGTCTCCTCCAAGATAATGTCAGCCCGTCTCAATCCAAAAGCAAAGAAAGTGTCAGTTATGCAATGCTATGCACCCACAAATAACGCAGACGTCGAAAATGAAGAAGAGTTCTGCAGACAACTACAGGCAACAATATAAATTTCTCCAGTCGGTGACAACAAAATACTACATTCCATCTCCCCACAAAGACTTTTTCTTTTGTTGGAAATAGACACATCGTGATGAAGATTTTGAAGTAACTTTGTTTACAGGGTGGGGTCACTAGCCTCATGCCAGCAAAGGTAAAATTATTTACAACAGGAAGGATGGCAAGAAAAATAACAGCAAAATAAACTGTTGCAGTAGTTTCACTGTCGAAACAGTTAACAAACATGATATCAAAATTATAGACTCACTGACTCGAGTCGAATTGAGTATGTTAGTCCAAGAAACCTGCTACAGAAACTTCAGCACGATGTACCCCCTTGAGACAAAAGAAAAAGTCTGTGTGGGGACATGTAATGTCCACACCATGTACGAGATTGGCAAAGCTGCCCAGAATTCAAGTACTGGGAATATGTGAAAGCATATGGAACAAAATTGTCAATGGGTGAGTCAGTGATCTACTCCGGTCACCCGGAAGGTAACCACTCGCACTCCGAGGGCGTGGCTATCATCATGTCACCAACGGCAACGAAGGCTCTGATGCAATGGGAGGCGATCTCGCCCAGGATAATGACCGCCAGATTCAACTCCAAAGGAAGGAAAGTGTCAATTATACAATGCTATGCACCGACAAACAACGCACACCTCGAAACGAAAGAAGAATTCTACAGACAACTGCAGGCAACAATGGACAATACTCTAGCTGGTGACATTAAAATACTAATGGGAGACATGAACGCCAAACTGGGATCAGACAACACAGGGAGGGAACTCATCATGGGTAGAGAAGCTCTCGGAGAAATGAATGAAAACGGAGAACTCTTCGCCGACTTCTGTGCTTTCAATGAACTAGCGTATCCAAACACAAGGATATCCACAAGGCTACATGGGTGTCACCAGATGGGCGAACCAAAAACCAAATCGACTTCATCTCAATCTCAAGGAAGTGGAGGCGCAGCCTGCTGGACACAAAAGTAAGAAGAGGAGCAGACGTTGGCTCAGACCACTACCTCGTACAAGGGACAATCCAAATCAAATTAAAAGCTTTCAGAGAATCAGGAGCTGCAGATAGACCACAAGCCAAGTTCAGCACTCAGAAGCTGAAGGACAAGGACACAAAAGACATCTTCACTGCAAGCATAAAAGGCAAAGCCGAGACACAAATCAACACTGGCGAAGAGGTCAGCGTCGAAAAGCACTGGAACAACTTGAAAACAGTGTGGAGTCGAACCTGCATGGGAGGTCTAGGCAGAAAGAAGAGACAGGACAAACAGTGGCTCACTACGGACACTTGGAGACTGATAGAAGAGAGAGGGATGGTGAAACAAAAGATTCTCCAGTGCACCGATGAGCAACAAAAACAGGATTTGAATGCAAGATACAAGACACTGAACAAAAGAGTAAAGAAGAGTGCCGGAGAAGAGAAAAGAAAGTACTATGAAACCATGGCAAGTGAGGCAGAACAAGCTGCAGGCAAAGGAGACCTCGCAACACTCTACCAAACAACTAGGTACCTATCGGGCAAACGTTTGACACAAATCAGGCCGGTGAAAGATGACAACGGAAAGTCACTCACCAAAGAAGTGGAGCCAAGGAAACACTGGGCTGAACACTTCAAAAGACTCCTTAATCGACCACCACCGATAACGCGCCCAACAATACGAACAACGGAGACAGAGCTACCAGTGAACACCAAACCCCGACGAAATCAGAAGTCCTGAAGGCAATCAAGATGCTAAAAGCTGGAAAAGCAGCAGGACCAGATGGAATCTCAGCAGAAGCATTGAAAGTGGACCCAGAGACAACAGCGGACTTGATGACGCCACTACTGGAGAAGGTGTGGAAAGAAGGCAAAGTACCCGAGGATTGGAAGAAAGGATACTTATTCAAACTACCAAAGAAAGGAGACTTAAGTCAATGTAAGAACTGGCGCGGAATTATGCTCTTGTCCATCCCAAGCAAAATACTAAGTCACATCATCCTGGAGAGAGAATCAAACATGTCAACCTGGATGAAAACCTTCGACCGGAACAGGCTGGCTGGATTCAGGAGAAACAAGTCATGCATTGATCAGATCGCCACATTACGAATCATCATTGAATAAAGCCTGGAATGGCAGTCACCTCTCTATCTCGCTCAACTTCATCGACTTTGAAAAGGCCTTCGACAGCGCAGCGTTGATCGAGAGGTGATTTGGAAACTACTTCGCTACTACGGGGTGCCACCGACAATTATATACATCTCATCCAACAGTTAGCTGTACGACAATGCTGCATACCAAGAAGTAATCCACAACGGGAAACTTACGGAACCCTTCGAAGTGAGGATAGGAGTAAGACAAGGCTGCCTACTATCGCGAGCGAATTCCATGTTCATTAATGACATGTCCCAGGAAGCTCAACGAATGGACGCCAATCTGGCATTTAGACATGTTAAGTGTCAAACCATGGGTTTTTAACCGCTCAGAAACTATCTGTAAATGCGTACGGTGGGTAGCTTCATCTGGGCTAGCCACAAGGATATCGTCGAGATAGGCATACGCGCAATCCAATCCGCGTGAAACATCGTGAATGAAACGCTGGAATGTTTGTGCAGCGTTGCGGTGACCGAACGGTATTCGAAGGAATTCGAAAAGACCAAAAGGGGTGATCACTTCCGTTTTAGGAATATCGTCGGGATGAACTGGGATCTGATGATAGGCTCTTGTTAAGTCAAGTTTGCTGAATACCATGGCACCTTTGAGGGAAGATGTAAGGTCATGTATATGGGGCACAAGGTAGCGATCTGGCACGGTCTGCGCATTAAGTCTGTGGTAGTCCCCATAAGGCCTCTAGTCGATCCCGTTATTTTTAGGCGCCACATGTAAAGTAGAAGACCACGGGCTGCTGGATGGACGGATTATCCTCATGTCTAATATATGTTCGAACTCGGCCTTTACGGCTTGTAGCTTTTCTGGGGACAATCACCGTGGCCTTGCGAATACAGGTTGACCAGTTGTCACAATATGATGAGTGACATCTAAGTTTGATGACCCTACGTCAGAGGAGTCCTTATTCTGAGTGGGACTAGCGGTTACGGCAGCCGAAATATTCATGCTGGATGTAGTAGTCTCCACTACTCGATCGGCTGCCTCAGCTAGTTCGGATAAGGGGAATGGTTGATTGCAGCTAAAATGGTCTGAATCGCCTGTGCCAATCGTTGTAACCACAGCTGTTTTAAAAAGGCGTCGTCTATTTTGAAGTCGGCCACTAACTATCTCATCTGACATAACAGTTGAGTGGGCTTTCTATCACCCAGCTGAACATCTCTGAAAAGTTCCTGCACTTTCTGTTGGTCGGTAAGTGCAACGCACTTAATTAGCGCCTGCTTGAGACGTTCATACAAGTCAGGGGATGGGTCCGCGAGGACATCAGATACTTCTTCCATGACGTTCTCAGGAAGACTCACGATAACCAGGTTCACCTTTGTCTCTTGTGAGTGTATATGTCGGAGGGCGAACATAGCTTCAATGTGGCCGAACGATGCAACAGGACTATGTGTCCAGAAGGTAGGGAGTTGCAAGGTGATCGCCATTTGTGCGGCGGAACTGTTGTCGGCCATCTTGCGAACAAGGCGATATATTAATAGAATGATAACAACAAAAATGATAACAAAAAATATGAGTAAAAACAAGGCAAGTAAAATTTTATAACTCTGTGTGAAAAACAAATTGCCAATATGAAAAAATACTATTTACATGTTAAGCTACTATGCAGGCAAACGGTGAAAACACGGGCTCACCACTTGTAAGAGTTAGACTTGGGTTAACTTAGACCTTAATTAGCCACTCTTACAAAAACTTATCCACCGCTTTATGGCCTTAATTGTACTCTGCCTAATGTGCAAATACTAACGAACTGAATCAAGGTAAAAAGACTTGAGATGACTAGCGTGACTGGAACAGAGTTATATTTACACAAAAGCGATATGAGATTTGATAAAGAATAAGAGGGCATACACTTATCTGCAGTCGAGATGGTGGTAAGCTCGGAGAGTGTGCCGGATGAAAGCACAACGAGAGAGCGAAACCAAAACCGTACAAAAGATTCACGAATCGAAAGAGGAAGTGTGCTAAAGGTCAGGTGAGTGCGTTCAAGCAAAGTTCGAAGGTTCAATGTACACTACAGTTTCATTTAAGGTACTGCACATTGAGACTTTTATTCAATTTCTGAATTACGAATGCATTCGCCACCTTCTATTTTCAATCTCTATGGAGAAATATGCCTTTCAGTAGTCACGCGTAACTCAGTTGATGCAGTGTGTAGGCGACTTACTTCAGGATTTCGGAATCACGTAGTCTACGTAGCCAGATACTTCTCTCTTGACCACGATGGTAACCGTGAAACAATTTTATCACGATGTGTTCCCCATTTATAGAGAGGACCAGTAGTTCAGCGAAGAGTTTATTTCCGGTGATTTCATTTTCAAAGCTGTACAATCACAAATTGATACATGGTTACTTTGTATATGTGTGGACATTCAAATTGGAACAAGTGATTCAGCGAAGAGACTCTTTTCAACGAATCTATTATCAAGGTGTACAATAGTATATACGTGGTGTGTCAAAATTTGTCATGCGAAAATACAATAAGTGTGATTTTTGTGGAGTCAGGTTATACAAAATGCGTTCAGAGGAATTGGATGTTGATATGAGAGTGTAGTAAAAGAGGTGGTGAATTGTCATATAGAGGAAACAGAATTTCATACGGATTACGTAAGAGATTTAAGTAGTTAGAAAAAACGAGCAAAAGTAAAGTCAAATGATCAGAGTTGTCACCATGAGAGTAGAAGTGGCTGAATAATTTTATTCTGCATTCAAAAATCTGGTTCTTCCTAGCGAATGGCTTGGGCTTCTGCAACACGAAGAAGACGGAAAGGTATGGTCTTTTGCGGGTTGTTCTTCACTGTGTACATCATTGTGAAGGAGGTGTGTGGAGAAAGCAACAATATGATTGTACTCGATTTCGTTGAAATTTTGTTGTTGATGTTGAAACTAGAGACATTGTACATGAATTAAGTTCAAAATGATTGATGTTGCAATATAGACAACCTCCGAGTACAATCGAAAATGCAGTGCACTGTTGGTCGCTTCCTCTTCTCACTAAACTATACTGTCTACTTGCTTCACTCACAACCATGTTGTATACCTTGGATTTGAGCAGGAACGTGTTATCCTCATTCGAAGACTATTCTACTCCCGGTACTCAGCTCTTACCAGTATACACGACTCCAGCTGTGAGCGCTTCCGTGGATTATATCAATAATTTGTAGCCGTGGAATTGAACTGTATATCCAAGTAACCGTTTAATTAATATAACTCATTACTATATTCTCTATAATATACTGTTACACTATCATCTCATTTACTTGGATTTTCATTCACATACTTCACATACAAATTAATTGGTGAGTCCAAATGAACAATCCAGCTTTATAAACGTTACATTTATATTGTTATCATTTTTATTTTTGACTGCACATTCTATATATTTATATATCTGTGAACCTGTATATTCAAGTAATACTCATGTCTTCACCCACCCATTCCATTGCTGCACCTGAGACTGACGAGGCACACGATTCAACAATCAACGCAATAGCCGACCTGTGTCCACCTCCGTTTGGTATCGCTGAGCCTCGGATTTGTTTCGCCATCACAGAAACCCTTTTTGCTGGTCGAGTTACCAAGGTACAGATTGCAAAGTATGGAGTGTCTTAGTGGCACTTCCCACAGTGATTCTCGAAGACATTAGTGATTTAATAGACAGCACTCCTGCAGACCACCAACAATATGATCGATTCAAAGCAATTTCGGTCCAAAGAAGCAGTATTTCTGATGAGAAATGGATCCAGCAATTACTCACTGCATGTGAGTTAGACTCACATGTGCCATCTCAGCTTGTCATGTATATGCGTCAACTACTTAATCCACACAAGGTTGACGAAGTGGTCTACGACAGATGTGGTTGCAGAGGCTTCCACGTCATATCCGACAGATTTTCATTATCTCCTACAAATCCGTTCACCTAGATTCACCAGGTGAGCTTTCAGACAGAATTCTATATGTAATGCCTGACCACAGTATCCACAATGCATCAAAAAGTAATGGGTTACCAGTTCGGCATGTGTCTGATGTGGACACTCCTGTATTATCAGGCATTTCGGCTTTGGGACATAAGATGGAGAAGCTAGAAACTGTGATTTCAAGCTTCCGTGCACGACATAGTAGTAGATCACGTTCTAGGTCGAGGCAACGTCAACAGTCTTTCTCAAGACAGCGGATCACAACATCTAATACTCGAAATATTTGCTGATACGATGAAAAGTTAGGAAATGGAGCTATTCGGTGTTTAGAAGCGTGCACTTTCAGCACTAGTGACTCGACAGGGAAACTCTCAGGCCAGAAAGTGATGGCGACGGTTGTTACTGGCAATCCTTTAAGTAGCCTTTTCTAAGTGAATGCTTAATTTACAGGCCAACACTTCCTGCTAGAAACGGGAGCAAAAGTAACTGAAATAACACAATAACTCTCCAGAAGGCCCACTTGCACAGCTGGAAAAATTTCACTAGGAGCATATTACCGAACTAGCCTATGGACTTACGGCAGACAGTCACTCATTCTGGAGAGACTGAAGACAGATAGAAAGAGACAGACAAGAACGCCATTGATTCATAAAAGCGACTTAAGTTTATCGGACGTCTTCGGACCCGTCAGCTGCAAAATTTAGAAAGAATATATCAGAGAGAGGAGGCAGATAGGAAGAGAGTGACAGGATATCCATTCATCCAGAAACGAGACCTCAGTTCATCGCCTCAATGCGGACTCGGCCAGAAACGAAGCGGATGTGTTTATGAGTAGAATAATAAATATCAAGCAGGAGATATACGTGATTATCACGAATAAAGGTATGGAATCCGCGGAGTGTTTCAAGTGAGGTGATATCCATATAACCATTGGACCTCACCCTCAGACACTGAACACATTTAACTATGTTGAAGACATGAAAGCCTCACTAGTTCACTGTTTCCAATTTTGAACGGCATTTATCAGTTAGTAACGACTTGAATGGGTATATGGAGAAGCAGATTGTTAAATCGTTGAAGTTTGAGAAATGTATGCCGAACCCACGTGTATCCAATCCAGTCATTCAATTCATTACTCCTACTTGAAGACTTCATAAGTTAGTGAATATCCCTGAGGAAATAGTTTTGCAACGCTCGCTTTTATCCCATATTCAGTAGGTAGGAGTTGTGTAAGTAGCGCACTGTGTGTGATGTCTTCCGTAAGACAATTGAAAACATCAATTGTGGAATAGGCTATGACAAAACGCAAATGTAGGATCCCTGTGCAACAACACAACATATAAGCACAAGAGGGAGACGAGAGTAACACAAAACCAGTGTTGATTCTTTTCCGATATTTGTCTGTTGTCATTCTTTCTTTCGTCTTCAATTCCACACTACTTGACACTAGTGAGTAGGATGAGTTATCTTTGTTAACTCGTAACCATGACTTCGTTTGCTATCGAAGTTTCGCTCACCTAATGCATTACTGATCCATTCGATGTATGGTAGTTATTTTCGTATACTTAGACATCATCTGCAGAATATGCTTCATTTATGTACCCGTCACTGTCGAACATTGTGTATTCGTAACCCTTTATTCCGTGTCTGGCATTCGCGCACTATTTACATCGACACGTGTATCGCTGACGATACAGCTTTGCTCTTCTCCTCGTTGATGCATATTGACTCTGTTTTGGATGGCATTCATCGAGAGACGCCAGACGAATTGGAGTTTGTGTATTACATTTCATTATCTCGTGAACAAATTACATGCGAATGTCTCAACAATGATAAATAATCCAAACGTCGAGTGACGCGTAATCTGAAAATCACAGGATTTTTGAAGAATATGGCCGTATGTTAAACACTAAATAATGAAATGTTATATACAAACTTCAACTCGTCTGGCGACTGTCGATGAATGCCATCCGAAACGGAGTCAATACGCGTCAACTAGAAGAACAGAAAAGCTGCATCAACAGGGATACACGTGTCGATGTAAATAGTGCGCGAATGCCAGACACGGAATAAAGGGTTACGAATACACAATGTTCAACAGTGACGGGTACATAAATGAAGCATATTCTGCAGATAATGTCTAAGTATACGAAAATAACTACCATACATCGAATAGATCAGTAATGCATTAGGTGAGCGAAACTTCGATAGCAAACGAAGTCACGGTTACGAGTTAACAAAGATAACTCATCCTACTCACTAGTGTCAAGTAGTGTGGAATTGAAGACGAAAGAAAGAATGACAACAGACAAATATCGGAAAAGAATCGACACTCGTTTTGTGTTACTCTCGTCTCCCTCTTGTGCTTATATGTTGTGTTGTTTCACAGGGATCCTACATTTGCGTTTTGTCATAGCCTATTCCACAATTGATGTTTTCAATTGTCTTACAGAAGACATCACACACAGTGCGCCACTTACACAACTCCTACCTACTGACCGACAACATCAAGTTTGCATAATTACCGCACCTGCGATTAATTCACAATCAGGGACCTTGTATTTTTGGGTGTTTCCGTGCATATCCTAGCCCTTTCTTCCCATATATTTATTTTGTGTGGTTATAATGAAATCAATTACAGTTGGCGGCCTGTTTGAAAATAGGGCTACCAAAATTATTCCACTTTACATCATTTTGCAAAATTGCTTTGATTCGCTCTTTTAATTTTGTTTTAATTTGTCAATAATATGTCCTAATCGTATTATTTATAATCGCGCATTTTTACAATCATTACAACCTACTGCGTTGTGTCATCCAGAAAAATTGAGAAAAAAGCATCACTGTGGATGGCAGCGTGCACTGAAACGTACACAAATTAATCAAATGACTGTTCCTGAACTCGTTAGCACTAATTGTAGATCCCTGTTCAACAAAATGGATTATCTTCAATCCCTAATGTATTCTAATGTTTATCGAAATGCTGGCGTTTTAGCAATACAAGAGACTTGGCTGCACCAGCATTATGATGAAAATCTAGTTTCAATAAATGGATATAAAGTTTTTCGCCAAGATAGGAAAAGTTCTAAGGAAAAATGTGGAGGACGGGTAGCCACTTTTATAAACACAAGTTGGTCTACATCAAATCACGTTTGCTTCAATTATTCTAATGACAATATAGACTGCATAACCGTCTGGTGTCGCCCAAAACACTTAAGTAAATATTCTTATATATACATAACAAATATTTACATAACACCCAATTGTAGCCTTTCTAATATAGCTATGTTTGCAGATGAATTTACTGAATTCGCTGCTCCTGCATTCGGAAACTCGTTGTCTATAGTCTGTGGTGATTTTAATTCATGTGATCACAGCTTTCTTACTTCACTTGGTCATGAGAATCTAGTCAAGTTTAATACACGTCTGGACAAATCACTAGACCTGGTTTTCATAAACGACCGTGATGTATATGAAACCCGAAGCAGAGCTCCTTTGTTAAACTCTGACCACTGCATTATTCGTATTTTACCGAAAGTGTACGGCAAGTTACAACAAAAATTGTTTAGTCATTTAACAAAGAAGATACATGAACGTTCATATTCCCATGACAACATTCTAGCACTGAGAAGCATGTTGTATGATACCAACTGGGAACTATTTACTGACGATAAGTTGGATGCTACTGTCTCTAATATAACCGATTATCTGAAGTTTTGTTTGGATATTTGCTGTCCATATGAAACACTGTTTTCGAGATTTGACAGAATCTCTTCTTTGCAGCTGACAAAACTTAGAAGACAAAAAGAGAAGTTGTATAAGAATTGTGATAATACTGGTGTCCGTAAAATAAACACCCTTATAAAAATTGAAATAGAAAGGTTGAACAGACTCTATGAGGAAAAATTTTTATCATGTAAAAATCCTTCAAACATTTGGAAACTTTTCAATAATCTTACAAGTAAAAAACAAATGTCTGTTGATGCTTATTCTGATGTTAATGCTTTAAACAAATCATTTATCATGAAACAAATTAATATGCCTGTACCTGATGTACCTAGTCAAGATAATGGTCATTTTCCGGGTTTTAAAGAAGAGGATGTACTATTATGTTTGAAATCTTTAAATCCAACACACAGTCTTGGTCCAGATGGTGTACCAGGCATTCTTCTTCAAAAGTGTGCAGACATCTTGTGTCATCCTCTTACTCAAATCTTTAATGCATCATGCAACAAGGAAACGGTACCTGCTGACTGGAAAGAAATCAAGGTTGTACCTGTACAGAATTCATCTTCTGGAGCAGGTATAAAGTTTACACCGGTCGCTATAACATCTCCTTTTTTGAAAACTATGGAGAAACTTCTTTTGAATATTCTTAAACCTTCTTTAAAAGCTTCTAGTGACCCTAAGCAGTTTGCTCATAAGTGTGGAAGAAGTACATTAGATGCAGTCGTTGTACTACACCAAAATATTGTTTCCTGCCTTGATAAGGGTGCTAAGTTCGTTCGAACAGCCTGTTTAGACTATACTGCAGCTTTCGACTCTGTTCCTAGGACACTTTTATTAGGAAAGATGATTTCAGCACAGACAGAGACCTGGGCAACTAGATGGCTGTCTTCTTATTTTAAGGATAGGAAACAGCATACTGTTTGGCTGGAAAGCGCTCCACTTCACCCAGCTAACTGAAAGTGGTGTGCCTCAAGGTGCAGTACTTTCTCCATTTCTTTTCTCTTTCTTTTTGCATGACCTTCCGAACTCACCCAAAGTTAACTTCATTTAGTATGCTGATGATCTGACCGTTTCTGTCCCTGTAGTTTCCACATCGGATTGTTCCCATATGAAGAATGGCTTCTCAGCTGAAGTTAAGCACTGGTCTGGCTCAAATGGTCTTAAACTCAATCCAACTAAATGTAATACTGTTGATTTCAGCTTGAGAAGTGAAAAGACATGCATGGATTGATCCAATCTCATGATTGTTGTAATATGGATGGTGCCACGATAGAGAGTAAGTCAAGTGTTTCTTATCTCGGCATTAGTTTCTCTTCAAACCTTTGCTGGTCGTCTCATATTCTTATAGTTTCTAAAAAGATTTTCTGTCTGACTTATTACATAAAGAAGTTGAGGCACTCAGGTATAACCCAATCTCTTCTCATACAATTTATTAATTCATGTGTTTTGCCCATCATTCTTTATTGTTCTTCATTATTCTTCCCTGGGCTACTCAAGAAAGACCATATAATACCACGAAGAACATTGAAGGCTGTAAGTAGGGTCAGTGCTATCCCCTTGACTCAACTAACTGACACTGTTGTCAATAGGCACATGAATTCTTGTAAACACTTAGCTAAAGTTATTTTGTCTGATAGTGAACATCCTCTTTATTCACATTTGTTTCCTTGTATCTCTTCGGGTAAGACCAGAAGACATTTCATAAACATTTATGCTCGTACTACAAAATATAAAAACTCGACCGTACCATATTTGGCACGAGTATTGTGTGAAGAGACGAATATCAGAAAAGAACTTTTACAACTTTTAAATCATTATTAACCAAACTATAAAATGTAATGATGCATATTATTGCATGTGTTATTTGTTATATTATTTATTTATTATTCGCTATGACCTAGCAAGGGTGTGATTTTGTTGGGGTTTTTATTTTTTTTGTTTTTCCTATTAATTATCAATATTTTTAACATTTCATACATTTATATAATTATAAAAAGAGCTAAACCATTGCAATATTTAAAATGAAACACTGAAAATTCCATGCTGTAAATTGTTATCGTTGTGGAATAAAGTGATAATTACTATTTTTTTTTAAAAATTTGTCCGTGAATGGATCTGTGATTATATTGTGGGATAATTATAGAAGAGCATAACTTTTTCGTATATATATATCAGTGTGTGCATTTCGTGTGGATATCTTGATGATCAACCTACTGTATATTTCCCGGCTGTGGTGTAGGTGGTTAACCAGTAGTTTCGTTGAACAGGCGATTACCTCATTTTGTGTGCAATGAGATTTCTGAACGTAGCTATAACATCATAAAATCCGTTACATGGACTGTTAATTCGCCTTCACCATGAATAGCCAGTAACACTGATTAAAAACTGGAATGTCATTTGGCGACGAATAATAACAATTTCGAAGCATTCTCAATATACGGATATTGTTTATTGTAATGTGTCAAATTACATAAACTCCAGCTTCCACTTGTATTCATTGTGAGTTTGCGTTTGTGGTGTACAAAACGAAGTGGGATTTATGATTCGACTGTAGGACTGCCACTGTTAGTGTTACTGTTACTGTTACGTCGCCATTCATATACGTTGAGAGTAACGTGACAGTGTGAATTTTATTGCAGAGGAGTGTGCGTGTCCAATGTGCTATCAGTCGAAATTGACATGGATACAAGTGGCAATAATTTGTGCTCGAAACCTCGTCATCCAGTTATGAATACTGCTTCATCACTGTGTCATATTTCCGATGAACTTATCTAATACGGAATTCCCTTCTCCCAAATTGTCACCACCGAGATCTACACCTTCATTATTGTTATGTCAATGGTTGATGCTGTTTCACTTTGCACCTTCACTTATCTTGACAGCTTATTTCTCCTACAATAATTTGTTGAATTTTTGAATCTGAGTGTCTTCAGAACTATTGAAAGCAGGTGATCTTGTCATTTGAAGATGTCCATTGTGTGATTCCATAGTCCTTCTGATTCACCGTACTTTCCTATTTCATTTGAGCAGAGGAAGAGCGAACATATTTTCTGGATAAAAGCAGATCGTTTTATTCAGTGGATTCTCCTTTCAACTACCGACATCATCAACAAAATCGAATTATAAGCTACAGAATCCTGTCAAAACCCGCCTTTCTCCACTGTGACTTTGGGTTATAGAATGAAGGTGAAGCCAACTTAATTCCAATAATGATGTAAGTATACGGGCTTCTGAATGTTAAAAGTTGAGCTTTCTATTTATATCATAATTAAACAAGAGGCAGGCATAGTTCAGATATCGCTTGGAAACAAAGATGGATTGGAGTAAAATACAGGATGGAATAACAGAGTGAATTTATGATGGGAAGTTGAGGAGATTGGGAGTGAATGGTAAAGTAGAGTTATAACAGATGAAACAATTCAGTAGATCTGGAAACTTAATAGTGAGTTCAGCTTAGTGAGTGAGAATCAAAATCAGTGTCACGCGGCAGGACGAAACACAAAACCGCATGAACAAATTAATTACAGTTACCAGTTTATTGGAAGACTAGTCAAGTCTATTTATAATAATAACTTTTATCAGTAATAATAATAATAATAATGATAATCATATTTATAATGACGGCTTTATTCTTGACACCATCTTAACACATAATACTGAAGTTTCAGAGTATTTCAGCTGCATCGTGTGACGCTGTGATGTTCTGTTTGAGGCTGCCTCCGAATGGCTACACTATTTTTGATTATTTCTACTGAGAAGTGCTCTGTTTTACAGTGAACGAAAATTCTTTCCGAGTACGTGTAGTGACTCCAAACTCAAAAATCAATGTTGACAAACTACACATCTCTAGCGTATACACAGACACTGCAAACATACATAGGATCATGTCGTTCAGGTGGTACTTACGTACTGATATCTGACAAACGCCTTCCGATTTATGAAGTATCCTGGTTTCTGTTTCATGTCAAGTTGACTTCACTTTCACAGTATTAACACACACCATATGACTTCATATAAACTAGCCTCATCTTCCTTCTCGTGAACAGTTTCAACTGAATGGTGTTCACATTGAAGATATTTACTTCAAGATGAATGTTGATATGTGTTTGTGCATAACACATGTGGAAAGTATACAAGCCGCTTCAATTTAGATTGAATTAAGTTGTCTCATGTGTAACAAGTAATGCGGAACAGTGTGATAGTGCAGGAAAGTCACCCAATCCATCCAGATCCATTTTTCACTGATCTCAACGATTAGTTCTACACACTATCTGAAGTCATGTCGCTTCTCCGCTCTGTTAGCTGATCACGCTGCAAAATTGGATATTTCTACTAAAATTGCTGTTTGGAACAGAGCCGTTAATTCTCATCATTGTTATAATTGTATCATTTCTAAGTTGAATTAATTATAAACAATAATAATTATTATACACGGAAACATGCAACGCATGATGTTGACCCTGAATAACACAAATATTTCTTCACTTTGTAGTTAATTACGCGTTATCAAAATCACCTCATTTGAAGGTTGTTCATAATATTTACTCTTAGCTATTCAACTAGCAACAGTACTTAGTAAATAAATATTATGAACAACCTTCAAAGGAGGTGATTTTGGCAACGCGTAATTAATTACAGAGTGAAGAAATATTAGTGTTTTTCACATAGACCAACTAATGATATAGAATGCTTAGTACAACTGTGCAAGTTGAATAGTGCTTAGTAAATATTATGAACACTCTTCAAGTGAGGTGACTTTGGTAACGCGTAATTAACTACAAAGTGAAGAAATATTTGTGTTATTCAGGGTCAACATCATGCGTTGTATATTTCCTGTATAATTATTATTATTTATAATTAATTCAATTTAGAAATGATAAAATTATAACAGTGATTAGAATTAACGGCTCTGTTCAAAGCATTCTATATCATTAGTTGGTCTACGTGAAAAACACAAATATTTCTTCATTCTGTAGACAATCACACGTCTGTTCACTATTCTTTAATCAATATTCAGATACTGCACTGGTTCCTGATGAAGCACACGTGTCTCATTCGTTGTATCACTTTCAGAAATGAACTGATGTGATCAATTGAACGGGAATTCTAGGTTCCACCTACTAGCATGTGCATTAGATCACACACACACACACACAGGTGTTTTGTTTCGGTGGTAGACGTCAAGTTGAGTATTGTGATTACTCCCTTGCTTTTCGAGTGGAAGGTGGGGATTCAATGGCACATCTCCACTTTGTTCTGTTTTCTCCCGTCGTCTTCAGCTTGATGCACGACTGACTAAACTCTCTCATCTCTTCCTCACACGATCCCTTCCGCCTAACCCTCGTTTCGCTGACTCACTCATCACTTCCCATTGGGATTCCACTTGAGCAATGACCTGCAATGCGCGCGATGTTATTCATTGTCCTCTTCAATCTATGCCCGATCCATCTCTACTTTCTCGTACTTATTTTCTGAGCGATTGGCTCTCGCCTGTTGGCTTGTTCCCGTAGTTTCTTGGTGCTAATTTCTTCTGGCTCGCCATTTGATCTTCAGTGTGGAGCTGGCAAAAGTGTGCAACTGTTGATGAAGGTCTGCAACAGGCTGTTGGAAATGCTTTTCGTCACATGCTGGTCAAGTTTTGACCCATATAGAACCGAATGTACATTGGTGTTGAAAACGCGAATCCCCTTCCTAATGCTTAGGTGGAGTGCAGAAGATTCCACAACTTGTTACAGATTGATGAAGGCGTATCTTGCCTTTCCGATTCTGGTCTGCTTTGACATCTTCATCCGTTCTGCGTTCAGTTGAATTGATAGTTTCCAGATAAGTGCAGGAGGCAACCTCTGTTAATTCTCTCCGAACGCCTCGGTGAGCTATCCGTTGCGAATCACTACCTAACCCATGGCACTGCCATGTAGCCACTTGTTGAATGAAGTTGATAAAGACTTGTGCACTGCACGTGATAGTGTTGAAGCAGTTTCCAAATTACGCTGCCGAAGGTGTTTTTGAAGTCAACAAAGTTGAGGTAGATGTTTGAGTGCCATTCTGTTCTATGCTTTGTTCTCTGATGATGATGATGATGTGTAGAGTTGCAATTTGATTAGCACATGATTCACCTTTCCTGAAACCAGCTTGTTCCGAGCAGGCTGAGGTCTGCATTCAGCGCATCTTTTATTCTCTCCAGGATGACAAGACTCAGTATTTTACTACGCATGGAGAAGAGCATTATTTCACACCAGTTCTTGCAGAGTGAGGCCTAAGTCGCCCTTCTGCGGCAGTATGACGAGGTGGTCCTTCTTCTTTCAATCAGTAGGCACCTTTCCTTCTTTTCAAACGTTTTGCAGTAATTGAGTGAGAGCATCTGCTGGAGTTTCTGGGGCCGTCTTCAATGCTTCGTGAGAATTCCGTTTGCTCCTGCTGACTTCCCAGCTGGGAATCAGAAGCTCGATCGCAATCAGGATTTCTGGCTTCGTTCGAGGATTGGTGTCCACTGGCAGACAGTTGTGCGCTTACTGTTGTTGGTGGTTGTATTTCCGGTTGATCTGCAAGTTTCTTTTGACTAAATGATCAGGAAATTTTCATCCCTGTTTGATCTCTTGTTTCAAATTTCCTCCTAATTTTCGGTTTCCTGTGTTCACTCCACAGCGATTGGACACTGCTCGTTATACACTGATTATGCAAACGTATTCTACAGACATTTCAGCATATCTAGATATCATCCAGCATGTCCTCATTCAGATGTATCTATTTGGTGTCAGTGATGAGGAGGATAACAGTTATAAGTATGCTAGTCACTGTAATTAGTGACTAACACCTGACCACAGATTTGAATCCAAATGGTGAGGGAACGTGTTTCATGTTTTGTGTTTGATGGTCAACCATGTCACTCGTCGACACATTCAAAGAAAAGAGAAGGAAATACATTAGCCACCTGGGAAATCAGATATTGCAGTTGAACTCCCAATTTGTACGCATTCAGTGTGACCAACTCTCTGTATAACGACTATTCGCAAATCGATAACATAATTTCTGTAGAGAAGCAATTACTGTGAAGATTGGGAACCTAGTTACAGTCATGTGGCTTCGAAAGAAACACGGAAGAATGGAAAGAGGATTTTGAATGGTGATCTGACAGGTAAACAAGAGAAGCTGGGATACGCTAATTGTCAGGTTCATTTGTTTGGAGTTCATGAAATATAGCTATTTGATTGCGTTTAAACCTGTAGCAAGATCATACATTCTGGTGACACAGAGTGCATCCTTGTTAAGAATATATGATAAAACCGAAAGTTACAAAACTATTTCCTGAAAGATATTCACTAACTTATGCACGCTTCTTAACACCGAATAGCTCCATTTCCTAACTTTTAATCGTATCAGCAAATATTTCGAGTATTAGATGTTGTGATCCGCTGTCTTGAGAAAGACCGTTGACGTTGCCTCGACCTAGACGGTGATCTACTACTATTTCGTGCACGTAAGCTTGAATTCTCAGTTTCTGGCTTCTCCATCTTATTTCCCAATGCCGAAATCTTTGATAATACAGGTGTGTCCGCATCAGGCGCATACTGTTCTGGTAACCCATTACTTGTTGATGCATTGTAGATACTGGTATCAGGCATTACATATAGAATTCTGTCTTAAAGCTCACCTGGTGAATCTAGGTGAACGGATTTGTAGGAGATAATGAAAATCTGTCGGATATGACGTGGAAGCCTCTGCAACCACATCTGTCGTAGACCACTTCGTCAACCTTGTGTGGATTAAGTAGTTGACGCATATGCATGACAAGCTGAGATGGCACATGTGAGTCTAACTCACATGCAGTGAGTAATTGCTGGATCCATTTCTCATCAGAAATACTGCTTCTTTGGACCGAAATTGCTTTGAATCGATCATATTGTTGGTGGTCTGCAGGAGTGCTGTCTATTAAATCACTAATGTCTTCGAGAATCACTGTGGGAAGTGCCACTAAGACACTCCATACTTTGCAATCTGTACCTTGGTAACTCGACCAGCAAAAAGGGTTTCTGTGATGGCGAAACAAATCCGAGGCTCAGCGATACCAAACGGAGGTGGACACAGGTCACTATTGCGTTGATTGTTGAATCGTGTGCCTCCTCAGTCTTAGGTGCAGCAATGGTACGCGTGCGTGAAGACATGAGTATCACTTTAATATACAGGTTCACTGATATATAAATATATAGAATGTGCAGTCAAAAATGAAAATGATAACAATATAAATGTAGAGTTTATAAAGCTGGATTGTTCGTTTGGACTCACCAATTAATTTGTATGTGAAGTGTGTGAACAAAAATCCAAGTAAATGAGATGACAGTGTAACAGTATATTATAGAGAATACAGTAATGAGTTATATTAATTGAACGGTGACTTGGATATACAGTTCAATTCCACGGCTACAAATTATTGATATAATCCACGGAAGCGCTCACAGCTGGAGTCGTGTATACTGATATGAGCTGTGTACCGGATGTAGAATAGTCTTCGGATGGGGATAACACGTTCCTGCTCAAATCCAAGGTATACAACATGGTTGTGAGTGAAGCAAGTAGACAGTATAGACCAGTGAGAAGAGGAAGCGACCAACAGTGCACTGCAATTTCGATTGTACTCGGAGGTTGTCTATATTGCAACATCAATCGTTTTGAACTTAATTCATGTACAATGTCTCTAGTTTCCACATCAACAACAAAATTTCAACGAAATCGAGTACAATCATATTGTTGCTTTCTCCACACACCTCCTTCACAATGATGTACACAGTGAAGAACAACCCGCCAAAGGCAATAACTTTCTGTCTTCTTCGTGTTGCAGAAGCCCAAGCCATTCACTTAGAAGAACCAGAACTGTGCATACAAAATAAAATTATTCAGCCACTTCTACTCTCATGGTGACAACTCTGATCATTTGACTTTACTTTTGCTCATTTTTTCTAACTACTTAAATCTCTTACGTAATCCGTATGAAATTCTGTTTTCTCTATATGACAATTCACCACCTCTTTTACTACACTCTCATATCAACATCCAATTCCTCTGAACGCATTTTGTATAACCTGACTCCACAAAAATCACACTTATTGTATTTTCGCATGACAAATTTTGACACACCACGTATATACTATTGTACACCTTGATAATAGATTCGTTGAAAAGAGTCTCTTCGCTGAATCACTTGTTCCAAGTTGAATGTCCACACATATACAAAGTAACCATGTATCAATTTGTGATTGTACAGCTTTGAAAATGAAATCACCGGAAATAAACTCTTCGCTGAACTACTGGTCCTCTCTATAAATGGGGAACACATCGTGATAAAATTGTTTCGCGGTTACCATCGTTGTCGAGAGAGAAGTATCTGGCTACGTAGACTACGTGATTCCGAAATCATGAAGTAAGTCGCCTACACACTGTGTCAACTGAGTAACAAGTGACTACTGAAAGGCATATTCCTCCATACGGATTGAAAATAGAAGGTGGCGAATGCATTCGTAATACAGAAATTGAATAAAAGTCTCGATGTGTAGTAATTTATCTACAGTGTATAGGTTGTAACGGTGAGATCAATGTAAATTGAAGCTTAATTGATTGAATCAGTTTTTCTGCTCCCTCTCTCATGCTAATCCACATCACTTGTTTCATATGAGCCAACTAACCTGAATCACTGTACAACACTGTGAAAATTAAAGCTCTAATCACTATTGAGACACTTACATTAAAACAAGATTTCGAGCGAACAATTGTTTTCGATAACTTCTTCTTCAGGCTCTACAATTGTAAATCCATTAATTTAAGCATACAATAGCCAGTAAAGGCAAATTAGAATCATATCAGAAAGTGTATTGTGGAACAAGTGTTAGATGGGATGGAACAATAGTCAGTTAGTTTTTT
This sequence comes from Trichobilharzia szidati, assembly GCA_944472155.2. Taxonomy (NCBI): domain Eukaryota; kingdom Metazoa; phylum Platyhelminthes; class Trematoda; order Strigeidida; family Schistosomatidae; genus Trichobilharzia; species Trichobilharzia szidati. The sequence goes on along the minus strand of OX235279.1, from coordinate 18,011,184 downwards.
TAATATGCATGGTCAGTGAGAGCATGGGACAAAATGAGATGAAGTAATTTAATTTAATGATGTGTGTATATAAATATATATAAATATAGTCAACAGAATAATATATTATAATAAAGGTTTTTCTTTTCGGCAATGAATGAAAAACAAAACGATATTGTGGAGCTAGTTACATTGGCCATACTCAGAGGGCTTTATCCATGCGCGCGCGTGAACATTTACTTGTATGTTTGAGTAAAGGAGTAACCAAATGTGTAAACAGTGCAGTCTTAGCCCACTTGGTAGATACGGGACACCCGATAAAACTTGACCAGGCGTTCTCACTTATTTACCGCGTTCCTAGTAATTTATCTAGAGGAGCTCGACTATGTCTTTTATCAGTAGCTGAAGCGGTGGCAATTATTACCAGAAGACCATCTCTTTGTATACAGAAGAAGTATGTTCAACCTCTATGTTTACCTTGGCCTACAATAAAGCCAACAAATCCTCAATTAACACTATAAGTTCCTTTCACAATTTTCTTTTCTTTTCTCATTCTTCTATTCTTCTGTTTCATTGACAAACGTTCATTTTCGACTTTTATGATTTCGTGACCTTTCTTATGATTTTATTACCTTAGGTTTAAGCAGTGCTTTTCTAACTTGCTATCGTATTTACAAAACCCTGTTCATTCCACTTCATTATATTCATTGTTATTATTTGACAGTCATCCACCTGTAGTACTTGTAATTTTACACCATATCATCGTTATTATTTTACTGTCGTTATTTTCAACCTTGAACTTATGTCTAGACCGCCCCATTCGTTGGTTTATTTTCAAATTGTCTCACACACCCTGATTACACACACTCTCGAAACCTGTATTTTTCTGTTGACTATATTTATATATATACACACATCATTAAATTAAATTACTTCATCTCATTTTGTCCCATGCTCTCACTGACCATGCATATTAAAAAAACTAACTGACTATTGTTCCATCCCATCTAACACTTGTTCCACAATACACTTTCTGATATGATTCTAATTTGCTTTTACTGGCTATTGTATGCTTAAATTAATGGATTTACAATTGTAGAGCCTGAAGAAGAAGTTATCGAAAACAATTGTTCGCTCTAAATATTTTGTTCTGAATAAATTATGGGAATATTCAATTTATTATCATTTTGTGATATCATGTCCCTATTATCCATTTCTCCACCCAGTTTATTTCACCCCATTGTTACCCTTAATTTTTGTCAACCGTTGTAATTTTATACTATGCTCCCTTGTAACGACAGAAGACAAGGTTCAGGCAACAGATCGTTTATTGAGAAAGTCAACAGATATTTATATATTTTTATGTACATTATTATTCGTTATTATAATCAGAGAAACAGCGTCTTCTGATTGGTCGTTTTATCCCTGACAGTTATTCTGTCACCTCTTTGTGGCCGTTTCTTTGAAAGTCAAACCATATATCTGCGAATTGTATCCGCCCACGCAAAGTCTTTGTTCTTGTTTTTCTCGTGACCAAGATTTGTGACGTAAACATTGACTTAAATTTTTGTCTACCAATTTCGGCTAGCAGACAGCTCTCACCATATTATTAGTAACCGGTGTCCATTCGATTTTTTCAGATTTTGACCCCATTTGCATCATAGGTCTCCTATCAGGGTTTTCACCTCTCCTGTGATGACCCCCATGTCCATCAGTCACACTCACCCATTCACTTTCGTGAAGACGCGGGAATGCAGTGAATATGCATTATCTGGCATAGGCGGCAAATGCGTGACCACATGAAAGCATTTTGAGAGTAAGATCAGAGTTTACCCACTCTCAGCCATATCAAGTTATGTATTGGAGCAGATACTTGACTTTCAATTAGCGACTCCTTCCCCCAAACTATGTTTCATCAGTTGTTTAGTTAAAAACTTAGCTACCCAGAACAGATGTCCGGTGTGTCAGCCTATATGGGATGATAATACTGTTTACTTGTCCAGACTGAATTACGTAGGTTGGGATTAGAACCTGGGATCCGTCGGTTGGAAGTGGGGTGCTTCAGCTGCACCATTTGTCACTTATGCTTCACGAAAGTCGGGTAATGCCATTAACACAATAAATGTGTTTAATAGCCTAATACTGTAATCTTCATGTACTAACTGAGTTGCATTATACATTTTATTATAATACTAGATTTGTAAATTTTAATATAAGCATATATTAAGTTATAAGCTTATAATAATACGAGTAATGTGGAACGATGAATTCTGTATAAGTTTTTTTCATATTGGCAACGTAATCAAAACTGCAATCAAAGATAATTTTTTGGAGTATTGATTTTATAGGGCTATTGTTTGATTGATTGGAGGATTTCATCATGAGCTGACATCAGTTAGAGAACCATTGGAAAACCGACAGGGAGTACTGGACATCTCTTTCGTCCTAGTTTGGGACTCTTCAGCACTGCGCATATATATATGTATATATAGGATTACAGTTTTTATCAAAATATTATGGTTTTATGGTATTTTTCCAACTTCTCGATCCATTCTTGTCTTTTCCGCCCTCTCCTGCACACACACACACAAATGTGCACACCTTATTCTTCAAGAAAGACACTGTAGGAGAAAATAGAAAAGATGATCTGAAACTGTTCGTTGTAATCATCTATTTCATTTTTGTGTCTTATTATTTCCTATTGGGAAAAGAGTTGAAATACAAACGTCAGTTACCTTGCACTTTAACTTGTTTACTTATTCGTAATACATATATATATATACATATATAAAAGTGGTTTTGTTATTGTTGCTGTTACAGTTCATTATTATTATTATTCCCTCTATGTTTCGAAATGTATGTACATAACCTCTTTCCACATGTTATCGAACAGTCCACAGTTCACTTTAGCTTCTTAAAACTGTGTTCCTCTTAGATTGACTAATTCTATATGTGCTGAAGACCTCATGAAATCCATCCGAACTAATGAACAGAGAGTCGTAATCAGCCGAAGAAATACACAGTGGTGTTCACCTTGTATTCATTCACACTCCTATCTGCACATTCACGGAATCATGTTGACAGACCATACAACCTATTTCGATTTACTAAAAAATACAAAGTAGTCTAATATTGAGTAATGAGACGGCTCCCTGTTTCAGTTCAAATGGCTGCTCAAGAGTGATTTTCATCTATTGAATGTCGTTTCATACCCTGCACCGACATCATGAAGTGAATGTTTCAAGTACATTGAATAATAACATTTGTGTTTAATGAGAAGCGAAGTTGTTAATTGTCTACATGACTAGTGTGCCATACACGAGAATCGACAGTCAATGGCGATATGTGTGAAAGTCAGATGAAATGGAAATAACAGTGGAGTAGTTGACGTTGATTTTCAAACAGATTGGTGTTCTCGCTACCTTATGCGTAATGCTATTCCCCAATGTTTCACTTCATCATTTGAAGTATTTGCATAGCATTCTAAGTGGAGTGTGTCCCTCAGTGATATGCTTGCTTGCCTTTGCTTGTTTGAATAATGAAAGCAGCTTTGGTTGATGTATCGTCTCAAATGGAGATTTGAGGAACCTTCTTGAAAAGTGCACCTGTATATGTGAAGTGTTCTTTGGATGTGTTTACCACCACATGACTGACATCTACAACTAACGGTCATGTCACTGACACTGGTTATCAACAGTGAGAGAATATTGACGATGAACATCAAGTTTCCGTGATGTGACAAACACATTCGAAGTGCAATTCTACGCACAATGGAATATACGGAATATGAATTCAATTCAAATTTGGCGACGCTAGTTTCATGTCTGTCATGATGCTGCTCCAACACGTTTAACGAGAATTTCATTGCATGAATGGTGATATTTCAGACTGCTTGAATTGCGTCCATGTTGACAGGTACAATTGTGCAAAACCAAGTATTCGGAAATGAACTGGTGTAGAATCCGAAGAGTGTATTCATTCTCGGTTACTATAATCACAGCATTCCATCTATTCACCGCAGCCAGACCAGAATCAACTATACGCCAGTGGGACGAATCTGCTTTGTACGAATTCTGTCGGCAAACAGTATTAGTCCGCAGACTATTTCAGTATGATGATACGGAACTAGCTGAGACCACACTTGACATTTACACTAATTCTTCGTATTTGTCAGTGGTTGCTTAAAATGCCTCCGATGCATATCTCCAAATGCATTTCACTTGTGTAGATGAGAGACAGTGGCAAAAGTGTGTGAACAAGAGTGTGGACACAACAACGTTCTCAGGAGTCCTCGAAACTGAATAGTCACTTAACACTGTCTGAGGATATACTATATTCATTGAGATTGCAGTAAATGTCGATCGAGAATATGTGTTTTCGACTTCTCAGTCGTCATAAATAATTCTTGCTTCGCCAAATACAATCAAATATTTTCAAATTTAGTGAAATGAGCCCTGTGTGCTTTTAGAATCCATGCAGCAATCCAAACGAAGTGATTGTCATATAATCACTGGATCTAAAACTCTAACACTGAATAAATTTGACCATTTCAAAACATAAAGGCCTCACTAGTTCCTTATTTCCAGTTTTCACCTAGTTCCGCGTCTGCCTACATGCCTCCATCTCCTCTGCACATCGCCTACTCCCGCATGTCACTCAACCCTCGCACTGACGGCCAACCTTTCGCTTATCATTCGGGTCCCACTCGGGTGATGTCCTGAATTGCTCGTGATGTCACTTGATGGTTTGTTCTGTCAGAGTATGGCCAGTCAATCCACCTCCATTTCTTCAAGCATATTTCTTGCACAACCGGTTCCTGCTGGGCTGGTTCGATCATTGTCAGAGATCTCTCACTATTGCAGATCTTTCCTGTCTAGCCATCTGATCCTGAGTGATACTGAGCTAAGACAGCTGTTGAAGAAGGCCTGTGGTTTGTTTCAGATGCTCATCGTGACGCGCCATGTCTCTGATGCATGAAGTTGCACTGAATTCACATTGCAGAATCCGGATCCTATTTCTCGTGCTGAGGAGTGATGTTGACCTACACACGGACTTGGGAGAAATGAAAGCTTGACTTACTTTCGCGATCCTCGCTTTGACGATATCCCCATTGGTTCCGTGCGCCTGTAGTTGAAACGACACCTCCCAGCTGGGTAGGTAGGTAGGAAGGTGAAGGAGGTTGCTCCCTTCAGATTCCTCCCATTTATGCTGGCTGATTGTTGTCTGTTGTTGTTGTTTTTGTGATTGTTGCTGTTGGCCAAGAATCTTCATCACCACTGTTTCCTCTATGATCGCCCGAATGCCTATCTTCTCTGAATGCTTCTTCTGCCAACTTGTCGCTTTTTCATTTGCATATCGTCCAGGGTGTGGGAAATCAGACATATATCACATCGGCGAATTCCACCTCTTTGGCGATTTGCTTTCCATTGTCATCCTTCAATGGCTAAATCCGATAGGAACCTAGTTCTTTTGTAGAGTGTTGCAAGGTCTCTGTCAAGGAACTTAGCCCTAAGTTCCTATTGTAATGAAGACGTAGGCGATTGAACCGATAAATACTATGTATTGCTTTCAACTTTAAATCCAAAACACCAGTATTCCTTGAACGAAATTATATTGTTTGTCAATTAAAGTGAAGACAACTACAAAGTTTTTATTCGTGTTCTTTCCACCTTCTTCCAACTTGCACACGATCGTACTATTCGCGCCTTCGAGTTGCCCACCAATGGCTGCTAGTTCCAATAGACAAACGTTCAATGTTCACGTCCATTGACACTCCCCGGCAGAAAAGGGTCCATCCCTTTTTCCACAGCGGCGGTAACCTTGAACTGAACTGCCAATGAGGGAACCTGGCCCAATCAGGACTAGGCTAAAATTGGAAAAGCAAGACAAAAAAGCCCAACACACAACAAGCATACCACATCACACCGACACGCTCTCCCCGGCGCATGGGATCTACGCTCTCTGACTACAGTACCACCACTGATCTGGTTCACGAAGTATCGATTGCTTCATTACACTCTAGCCCAATCCTTTCCCCGGCGTATCCGATCGCGTACGCTGACTCTAACACTACTCGATTCGTTCACAAGTTTAGAAGCGAATTCAGAAGTACTTACAAAAACATTACAAGATGATTCACACAATGCGACAACTATAAAATTAACCGACAATCAGATGAATCGGAACCCACTGAATTACTCAACACAAACATATGTACAATCAATATATCAAATGTTGTGGATTATGCCTTGACGAGCTACCCTTGAAGAACTGTAGGACTTACAGCAGTACGCCTACATTCCTTCTCAGGTTTACTATCCAAGTGGAAGACGTTCGGACACAAACAAAATTAATCAACAGATAGAAGAGGGATGATACCAATTGAGTATATACAACATGAACATATGTACAAAATAATACACCAAGTACGACGGACTGCTCTTCGACGTACTACCCTTGAAGAATTGTATGACTTACAGCAGTACGCCTACAACCCTTCTCAGGTTTACGCCCTTAAGTTGGAAAGTCGTCGTTGAGCTCATTTGCTGTCCTCCTTCCATCATCTATATTCTCGACTCTGAATGGTAACACGCCCATGACATTGTATCGTGGAAGGTAGATGACTAACAAACATACGACGTATCTGACCAACCAAGCGAAGGTACAGAGTAATTTGCACCAAAGATAATGACATTCAAATAGTAGTTTGAAACCTGAAATGCCTTTATTCGTACAAGTCAGTCTAACAGTTACCACCTTGTACACAGTTGGCTTATCGTCACTAAACTGGCCATTAACTTTCGTCCCTTCGAACGGACCGACACTAGCATAATCACTGTATAAGACACGTGGGTTCTTGGACGGCTCTTTAACTGCATATGACAACACCAACGACGACTGACTGACACCAGTTGAAGAACTTAGCGGTGCATCAGAAGCTGTTGCTGTTCGACATTTAGAAGGTTGTCTAACCACAAGATTACCATCAATGCTATCTTTCATTATTAGCAACAGTTCAGCTTTAACATCTGTCGATAGTTGGGCTACACTCGAATCATTTACACTGACGGTTTCACTAGTATCTGCCTTTAATTCTGCTTCACGTTCAAGTTGTACAGAACCTTTAATCAACTCAGTAGTAGTAGGCATTCCGCTAATCTCATTATGATCAGCCACAGACAAATGTGAACTATCATGACCACTGTCACAAATACCCACTTTACCACCGTCTGTATGATCGACTTCATCATTTTCAAACTCTTTAATAACAACCGTAGATGACTTCTCATGAATTCTTAAAGGTTTTATACCTTTACTCTGACTAGTATTACCTTGTAAACTTGTGGAGTGAGAACTGGACACTGAAACTGTAACCCTCTTCTTATGCACAAACTGTGGTGTCGTCTGAGACACTCTTTTCAACAATGGATTACCAGTTACGACTACAGGCTTCTTCACTGCACCATTATCGATACACGATTCGGAGTCAGAACACGATGACGCTGACTTCACATTTAGCTTGCCAATAAACTTGCTCATTGCTTCACAGTTCGCCTTTGTATGCACTTCTTGCAAACGAACGAAGCACAACCGTGTTTGCCTTGCAGCTTGTAACTTATCCGTTGGGGACGTCCCACTAAAGCTGTCACAATCATTAGGTTTACTAGAAACCATACAGCTTTCCCGATATCCACTACGCTGAGACCCCTTCGTCATAAATGATTGCATTTTACTCTCTGATTTCTCTATTCCAGGGGAGGGATGCAGTATACTAGCAAACTTGCTCAAAGCTTGGTTGACACTGTCTTTCACCAGGCTCACAATGTCATCCAACCTGGGCTCTAAACCTTCCTCCTCTAGACGTGAACAAACCCTTATAAACTTCCTTTGTAGACGAACAGGTAATCTCTTGGCAACAGCCTCAAGCACGGAACTTGAGTTCAATTCATCTACGCAGTTAAGAGACATGAGTGTACTTCTATATACCATCAAATTATTCAAGAACTCTGCAAGTTCCTCCGCATTATCGTTTAACTGTGATCCGTTACCTTTCACTGTCTCGGAAATACTACGGGATATCATAAATGGCTTTCCAAACCTTTCACGTAGTATCTTCATTGCCTCAGCATATCCTTCGTTCAGGGGCATAAACTTACAGCACTGTATGGCTCTTGCAGCCACACCAGTGCAATATCTCAACAAATACATTAACTTCATTTCATCATCTAATACAAAACCACTCAGCATGACCTCAAACTCTTTGATAAACTGTGAGTAGTCGGATGGGTTTCCATCGAAGTTTCGAGGTTCAAACTTAGGTAATCTTAAGGCCTTACTATCACTTAACGGTGAAGCGTGAACATCAAACTCAACACGCTGAGCATCATACATATCATTACAATTAACAGGCAACTCATCGTTACTTACTTTTTTGTCTGCTTCCACGGTGCCACGTCCCTTTCTTGACCCAGGCATTATCCAACGTCACCAAAGAATCCGAATTGCGTTGATAATCTGTGACCGAAAGGAAGCTGGCTACAGATCTAGTAAGTACACCCGGAAGACTTTCAGAAGGGGCTCCAGAAAACGACCAGATGAATGAAAAGTTCCCCAGAAGGCGAACAGAAGAATAAAAACTGGCAAGGAACTTAGCCCTAAGTTCCTATTGTAATGAAGACGTAGGCGATTGAACCGATAAATACTATGTATTGCTTTCAACTTTAAATCCAAAACACCAGTATTCCTTGAACGAAATTATATTGTTTGTCAATTAAAGTGAAGACAACTACAAAGTTTTTATTCGTGTTCTTTCCACCTTCTTCCAACTTGCACACGATCGTACTATTCGCGCCTTCGAGTTGCCCACCAATGGCTGCTAGTTCCAATAGACAAACGTTCAATGTTCACATCCATTGACAGTCTCCTTTGTCTGCACTGCAGCTTGTAATACTTCACCTGCATAGCTTCATAATATCGTCCTTTGACATCCCTGGCACTCTTTTTAAATCTTTTGTTCGGTGATCGTCGATGCACTAGCTAATCGTTTGTTTCACCATCCTTCTCTCTTCTATCAGTCTCCACGTGTCTGTAGTGAGCCACAGTTTGTCCTGTCTCTTGTTGCTGCTTAGAAATTCCACGCGGGTTTGGCGCCACACACCTTTCAGGTTGTTCAAGTGCTCTTCAACGCTGTTCTCTTTGCTAGTGTTGGTTTGTGTCTCCGCATTTTTCCTCACTTTTGCAGTGAAGATGTCCTTTGTATCCTGATCCTTCAGCTTCAGAGCATTGAACTTAACTTGTGATCTGTCTACAGCTCGTGTTTCTGTGAAAGCTTTCAATTTGATTTGGAGTGTTCCTTGTACGAGATAGTTGTCTGAGTCTACGTGTGCTCCTCTTCTTACTTTTGTGTCCAATAAGCTGCTTCTCAATTTCCTTGAGCAGCATTGAGATGAAGTCAATTTGCTTTTCGGCTCGTCAGTCTGGTGTGTTTGAATGTGTGTTTCAACTGAAATAGACTTTTAAGGTTATTCTTTATCCTCTTCAGATTTGACTGACTGACTGACTGGCGGTAATAATATCTTCCATATTTCTGGTATTCGCATTGAGTCATTTCTGTTGCATGTGTTGTGTTGGGTGTAGACTCGATGAACCAGGCAGGATTCAGTAATCAGCCTCTCTCTCCATCTACATGGATTACTTTTTAGAATTTTAATGGATGAGACGAATTAAAGTCTAAATATCTATTAGAATGCGTTGGTTTCTTATAAATACCAGTGTGAAGTTTGCCTTCTTCTATTCGTTTTATTTCACAATCTAACATCACAGCTAATTCTCCTTGTTCATTTCTCGATTCAAATGTGAATTTTATTCCCTCTACTGGTGAGTTTAAATGTGTCAAGAAGTAAGAGAGAGATATGTTCTGCTTTTCAAACTTTTAAAGTGTCATCCACATATCTTCACCATATTTTTGGAGTAGGATTAAATGTATTACGAGCCATATTTTCCCAGCTGTCCATAAATATGTCTGCTGCGATAGGGGATATTGGTGATCCATCCCATTGCTACACCTTCTGTTTGTCTATATATTTTGCCGTGGAACTTAAAGATAGTAGATGTGAGGCATAACTGAATTACTGAAATAATTTTTTTCAGCTTTTGTCCTATGATTGAGTTCAGGATCGGCAGTCAGTTCTGCCGCTTCTAAGGAGGGCACATTCATTGGTATATTGGTATGAATACTAGTTATATCAAAACTAACCATTTATTCATCATTCTCTAGTTGAATGTCATTTAGTTTATTTTTCATCTCTCATAGGTCCTGGGTAGTCAGCTTGTCGGAACATAAGAATTTAGCTAAGGGAAGAATGGTTGAACCCAGTCGAGAAGTTGAGTAATTTAGAAAAAAGCTCAGCAATTGCACTTCACGCATTAACACACAACCACACAATAACATGATGGGAGAGAGTTAAAATTCTAAAAAGTAATCTATGTAGGTGGAGAGAGAGGCTGATTACTGAATCCTGCCTGGTTCATCGAGTCTACACCCAACACAACACATGCAACAGAAATGACTCAATGCGAATACCAGAAATATGGAAGATATTATTATCGCCAGTCAGTCAGTCAAATCAGAGGAGGATAATAAATAATCTTTAATTGTATTCTATTTCAATTCAAACACATCACAACATTTTAACACGTTACTTATTTTGACTATAAAAACACTCGTCTCATTTCCCATCTGATTGTTAGTGATCAATAACCCTTACTATTATTATTTCTGAATGTACATTATCTCATATTGGTTCCAATATCCAATCATCAATTCCACTCATGTATATAAATGAAGGAAAATGTGTGAGTGACTTGATATGATTATGAGAGGCAATAGTTTGTGCTCGAAACGTGGTCGCATCAGTTATTATTACTTTACAACACTGTGTGATTTATCAAAATGAAATCTTATCCATAATGGAGTATTGTCCATTGTTGGCAGTGGTTTTCTGCAGAACTCTTCTTCGTTTTTGAGTTCTCCGTTTTTCGTGGGTGCAAAGTATTACATAACTGATACTTTACTTGTTTTTGGATTGAATCTGGCTGCCATTTTCCTGCGGGAGATTGCTTCTTGTTGCATCAGGGCCTTCATTACTGTTTGTGACATCATGGTAGCCACTCACTGCCTCAGTGTGCTCACGGTTGTCTTGTGGGTGTGCGGAGTGGACAATCGACTCTCCCGTTGACAATTTGGTGAGGCCACTCTCGTTCCATCTGCCTCCTCATATTCCCAATAATTGAATTCCATTCTCAACAGGAAGGCCAGCGACGACGACAACAACAACAAAAGAAGAACCCATAGTTGCAGCATCACTGTCAAATGCAGTTGACAAAAATGATATGGAAACCACAGGGTCACTGACTTGGGTCAACTCGAGCATGTAAATCAAACAATATATGTATACAATAAAGATATCAGCTAGTGTTAAGCAGTCACAATATGCCGAACAGTTAGTCTTCGGTATTATCAGTCAGCCAGATTATATCCACAGATTCAGTGTTAAAAGGTGAACTAAGTACAGTGAATCCCACAACTTTCTGGTGAGAAAGCATCAGAGAAATGAGAGTTTTATGAAACTAAGCAAACGTAGCGCACTAATCGGAAAGCGCTTCAAGGGTTATTTTTCTCAGTTGCAGATTAGTAAGGCTAACTCAAATCTTCGTGAAGTCGGATGACTTCTCAACTGGGATCTTCCACGGTGTATTGCGAGTGTCCTTTCTTCATGTGGACACCATCACATGAATTCTGCTTACTATTTGGATTGAGGTGATTCTGCAGATCGATAGATTTCAATACACCTATCAGATTGCTTCGATCAATTATATGACTCACCCGATATCATGAGACGTTGTTTCACACACCAATCACAACACTCACAGTCATCCACAAATGAACGATGAAATCGTGATTATTGTAATCAACCAATTACAACAATGATTGTGACCGCTTCTTGTGGTATAAATAAGGGAACGGAAAGTCAGTTACCATAACAAGATGGTCCACTTCGCCTTCATCACCCTGTTGGCACTTACAGCCATAAATTCAGGTAAGCACTTTTTCAAAAGATGGTATATTTGTTCCTTAATCCTTACGAAAGGTTCGCCTTATTCACTAGAACTGCTAAATATTTCGCCGGCTACTCTCACGGGCTATTCTCACTAGTTAAGTTTTGGCCGAGGAATGGTCGCTGTCGCATACGCTTTCATATCAAATTCATCTTGCCTGATACATGGTAAAGAGCAGTGTAATGGCGAAGGCGTCTGTTCTCCTGACTCTGATTCAGAAACTGTGTATATCAACAGTTGCACAGTGACATGTTCTCTCATCGGAATAATGTGTCAGTCTAGAATTTCCTAAGATTTAAACAGCTCGAATACACATTTTGAGATGATGTGTTTCTGCCCTGCAATGGCATACATAAGGCGGTCGACAGCAGTTTGATGTATTTTAAGTAGACAAATTGTTCTGATAATTTTCAGTATTCTGAAACTCCTCCTATCTATTATAATTGACGGTTGCATTTCTTCATTTCGTTTCAAGGCGAGTCGACGAGTGTAGGTGCAATTTCAAGGAGACTTGCCAAAATTAATGGTAAGTACGTTTCAAATAAATATCACTTGAGTTTGTCAATCGACTTGATATAAGAATAGAACTTCTGCACTGTGGTAGAGTATAGTTTCATTATGGGTGAAATTCATTTTGATACGGTAATATTCACTGATGAGGTTTTGTGCACAATTTACTACTCGTCATATCCATATCAAGGTATTCACTTGACTTTCTAACTTCGTTTACACAATTCCATTATTTTTCATCGCTTGACTTGATTAGTAGTAGTATTTTCCATATTCCGGTTTGAGTGATGAGTCATTTTGTATTGCACTGTTGAGTGTAGATTCTAGGAGCAAGGATTCAGTAACCAACCTATCTTCACCTACCTACATAACTTTTTAGAATTTCAACTCACTCCCACCCTACTGTGTGGTCGTGCGTTGTTAATGCATGCAGTGCAATGGCTGAACTGTTTTCTAAGCTACTTATCTTCGTGGATTGGTTCAACCATTCTAACGTTAACTAAATTCTTATGTTCCGCCAATCTGACTACTCCCGATCCACTAGTTTGACCCATGTAGTTGATCTCACAGTGATTGCAAGGTATTTTGTAGATATATTATTCTGTCTAATTGGGTCAACCAACAGTTTCCTTTAACCTACATACATTTAACTTGTCCCACCTAAAGAATTTGAAGGTTTGAATGCCACCACCGTAATTCCTGCTCTCTTAAAAATCCTACATAGGGAGGGTCTCAGACTTGAGTGCCTCAACTGACATTACTTCAGACTTCTTCAATGAAACGATTTCCAGTGTGCTTTATTCACTTGCATCCAATGTTCTTACTTAACATATGACAATTCATTCAAAATATTCTCGTTTCCCTACAGGAGAAATACCCGGAATCATTACGGCTATACAAAATTCAGAAGTGAAAGTGGAAAAGGCTACAGGTATGTAAAACCTAAAGATTTATTGCTGATAACATTTTTACGCTGACGAAAACATACTTCGAATTATTCTTTCCAAATTATCACCAATGATGACATCAAAATGTCAACCTTTTCATCTAGTATGTAACAGATAATTATAGCATTTTAATACATGTCTCCAGAAGCTATAAACACTAGACCCTTTTCACTTTTCTGTTTTCCTAGACAAGATTCTCAGTCAAAATGCAAGCTTACAAGGAGAAATAAAAAAGTGTAAGCAAGTCAAATTTATTGAAATGATGGACTACCTATTTTAGATACGGACTGCCTGGAAAATGCATACAAGTACAGTTGGGGAAGCGAGGCATTTGACAGTACGTTGTGGCAATTTTTTTCAATTTAAATATCATTTTATTTACGAAATATGTCCACTAAATTGAGTTTTCATCTGATAAATGAGAAGTTGTTTTCGTGATTCAATCACAGTTGTTGATGTGCTCTCTCACCGATCATTTCAATACTGAACGTCTATTCGACAGTGATGTGATGAACGTTACCAAGTTTTCTAACTAAAAATTGATCAGAGCTGCCGAATATGCTAACTTCTGTCTATCTCTCTCAGATATACATCGAAATTTTCCCAGAGGTAAGCTAAATATTTTGAATCATTTCTGTACTTACTTACCGTCATAATTATTTCTCGTCAATATTCTGACTAACAATCTTCATCTGGCCTATATTCGCACTTCACCATCTCAACTATTGTTATTTTAGTCCTGACTTTTATTTACTGACTTGAAATAAAGATGAATAATTTCCTCATGCACCGATGAAGATTGCGAAGTGGTTGACGATTCATCAGAATTTCGGTTGTGTTTGCGTTTAACGTGCATAAATTTGTATGAGCACTATACTGAGAAAACAATAGACATGGATTGATACGTGTGAAACTAATTTACTTACAGACCCTCATAAGAAATTAGTCGATGCGAAAAATTGTATCCGACGAGAAACCTTGGAATATAAAAGTAAGTAGGATTTTATTACGCTAACCAGTCTGAATTGTTTCGTCTGTGTGGAGTAACGATTTTCGAAATGCAAGTCTCCACGCATCTTTTGTAACTTTGAGTGAATAATCAAACTGTGTTTTACTCTTACTCACCCATGAACAGAGAATATAACGGTGTTCCCCAATGAAAATTGTTTCGTGAATATGCCTCCAGCACCTCACGCAGGTATTCGTTTGTTCCTTTTTTACATTCTTGATGAACAACATTTTCACATACACCCACGATGAGGGTGCATTTCCACATGTCACAATACCTTCGTCATCATGATTTGAATTCATGAACATCCATCGCTTATTATGCGCTAGTCAATGATGAGGATTTTCCAAGAGTCAGGAAATAATGTGTGAAGCAGGATGAACAAGTTTAGTGTTCTGGATGGTAGTCAGTCGTCTAAAAACGGCAGTTGTGATTTTGAGTAGAAACACACACACACACACACTGGAAGACAATTTGTTGAACGTGAAACACTGAACGAGTACCACAAAAGTGATATTATGACTGCAGTTTGGACATGTTTTATTCTTAACATCATGCAAGTGGATGAGTTTGTGAAGTAGTCAATTGCTTGTATCTGTGTGCGAAACAGACTATTCAGCGTTATTTCATGACATGTATGATCCTGTGAAGTGTGTTCCTATAGGTATTCATTCCACCCCCCCTTGATTTACTTATCAGATCTGAGTCAACTGAATAAAGAAGTTTATGCATTATACCAAAACAAACACTCGCTTACTATTAAAATTTGTGAGTTCATTTTCTGTGTATGATTAAACTCCACAATCGAAAATTTCTATGCAAAAACAATATAAAGGCAGTTGTGTGATTGTGAGAATAGTCAATCCCAGTCTTATGTTAGTTTGTTATCAGAAGAACTCAGTAATTGACCACTATCCCTTTCGCTGGTCAATTCAAATACTTCACAATCTGTTTTATCATTTCTAGATGGGAAATTTCTGAACCAAATTCTATTGAAAGGGTTGATATGTGAGATTTATTTTGCATTATATTTCCACATTTTATCATTCGAAGGTCTGTTAATGCGGTGGTGACTCAAATTTGAAGCGAACGAAGTGTGACAGTGTAGGATAATGAGTGAGGAGAGCACAACACTGGATTCGGATATTCACTGCAACATTCAGATAATATTTTTCACCATAGACCATCATTTCGCTGTCCAGCTGAAATATTGATTGATGAATGTGTGGTTCAAATTACACTGCATAATACTCGTGTTTAATCGATTGATGAAAGCATCATGAGTGGTGTTGTAAGTAACCGTGTGCACATTTCAAAAATGTCACGGAGGCTATGCAATCAAGCTGGTGAAATTCACACGACCCATAGTGAATTATTGAATTTAACAACTCAAATACACCGACAAATGATAGAAATGGAAATCATCACTCACTGAAAATATTCCGAATTCTCGGATTCTATGAATAAGCACACAGTTCACCAACAATCATCCTCCTTCTCACGATTATTCTTTCTTGATTATTTTAACCACTAGTATTTCATCCAATAATATTGCTAACTGATTTTATTCTCACACAGGAAATTGAGGAGAAATTCCACGATGAATTTCAAATGTTGGCGTAACACTGAATACATGTACACTGTAGTAGCTTTCGTAAATATTTCATTTTGAATTTGAATTAAATAAATCACTTTTCTGCTACACTGCTTTCTCTTCATGAATTCAAACTTCATTCATGTTAGGCACTAATTCCAATACCTAGCATAGTCATAACAATTATCCGCCTGATCACTAATATCACTTAGATACCACTGAATGAGGACACTCTGGGTGATACCTAAATATGGTGAAATGTCTGCAGAATGCACTTCCATAAACCAGTGTGTAAAGAGCAAATCTGACTCGTTGTGATGTGAACACAGGGAAGCACGAACATTATGGGTTAAACAGGGACAATGACAAGTAAAAATGATGCAGTGAGCAAACACCACAAATCTACGATTGTATACCTTGAGAATAGATTCGTTGAAAAGAGTCTCTTCGCTGAATCACTTGTTTCAAGTTGAATGTGCACAGACAAACAATGTCACCATGTATAAATTTGTGATTGTACAGCTTTGAAAATGAATTCACCGGAAATAAAATCTTCGCTGAACTACTGGTCTTCTCCCTATAAAAGAGGAACACATCGTGATAAAATCGTTTCTCGGCTACTATCGTTGTCGAGAGAGAAGTATCTGGCTACGTAGATTACGTGATTCCGAAATCATGAAGGATATCGCCTACACACTGTATCAACTGAGTGACACGTGACTACTGAAAGGCATATTTTACACACGGATTGAAAATAGAAGGTGGCGAATGCATTCGTAATTCAGAAATTGAATAAAAGTCTCAATGTGTAGTTAATTAAATGAAACAATCAACGAGGATACTACGGGTGTCAACTCTAAGATTTCATGAAAGCGTATTCTCCGCCTAATCTGGATATTTTTTCATCAGATATGTGTCATATTGGTGCTGCCAGTTGACCTACTTGGTCGCCTTCAATCCCTGTGAGATGCTTCACACCACTGATATGATGAAATAGATGTCTAGATTAACAATCCACATCGGCTCACACGATCTGATATTTTGAAGAATCTTCGGTGAATCACTTGTTTCCATTTGAGTATCCATACATATACAGAGTAAACATGAATAAATTTGTGATTGTACAGCTTTGAAAATGAATTCACCGGAAATAAACTATTCTGTGGTTTTGTTTGTAAGGGTTTGTTATGTTTTCCGAGTTGATCACGGACTGATATCAGTTAGAGAACCATTGAAAACCAGGGAGAACTGGACAGCTGCTGTTTGATCCTAGTTTGAGAATCATCGGAGCTAGTCATTCACTTCGTAACTCATACGTGGAACTTCGTGGGTTGGTGAATATCTTTGAATAGATAGTGCTTCAACGTTCGACTCCATCAACGTTACGTTAACTATATCATTTATGCGTTGAATGGTCAGTGATATTTTTTGATGCTCTATGTTGAGAGGCAGTCAGAAATGGTGTTACAGTTGTGTGCACTTCTGTTGACAACATTGAAGGTAGGAACTGTCATCTTGAGATGTCTTAACACAGTTCACCAAAGTAACTCCCGTTGAAACGTATTTCGGAGATCCTATTTATTGTTAAGGATGTGGCGTTTAGACAAATAGACGTTGTCGCGATGGAGTCTCCCCACTCAGTCTGGAATCTGAAAACTGAAAATGAAAACCTGAGTAAAATCTTTGTTCTAGAAATTTTGTAGAACAGCGTATACATGAAAAGAACGAAAAGTCAGAATGCTTTCAAAATCACCACATTCATCCAACACGATTACAAGTGAATAACATGCCGTCATCTCATATAAATATATTCACCTCCTTCCTACTCTTCCTCACCCAGTGAACTCCACATCATTCCAAAGGCGTATTCTGATCATCATTATTACTATTTTTCACACTTCGTATGCAATGATTTGATTACTTGTCACCATATAACCGCTATATTTCATCATCACCTTTGTGAGTATAACTTATATGCGGTTTACTGCATTTTGTCTTTCTATAATTTTGCAGTATTCACGTTTCCTTCACATCACTGAATACTACTCGCCCATGAAACGTATATAGCTGTGAATTATGAATTCACAATCGGGTCATTTACTTGTTTAATCTCACTGTATCTCATAGTCCTAATGACTGCATATTTCACTTGTGATGAAATGATAGTTGGAATGAATGTCAATCTGCTTGGCGCTTCCAGATCACTCAAAGCAGAATCTGATCGCATTCCGACTTGCCTGCACTGACTTTTATATTCTTACATTGATGAGATTTAACTGTGGAGTGTGATGAAGAACTTATCTGATGCTCGCTAGTGACTTGCTACAGGTTGGAGCTTCCTGCAGTTCTAGTGAGAAGTCGTGACCAGTGAGGTCCAATTAGAAGTCACGTGTGGATGGATTTCCACCAACGACAATAGTTGGGGTCGCGCTAAAATCACGAATTGGTAGAAGTTAGAATTCATGAGCCATTGAATCGGGTCCCAGTGGCTGAATGGTATACGAGCTTGCCTTGTAACCGGAAGGTCCCGGGTTCGAATCCCAGTGGGTGCGTACTGCCGATGATTCCCAAACTAGGATGAAACAGCAGCTGTCCAGTACTCCCTGGTTTTCAATGGTTCTCTAACTGATATCAGTCCGTGATCAACTCGTAAAACATAACTAATCCTTACAAACCAAACTACAGAAGATTATTCTGATGCTCGCTAGTGACTTGCTACAGGTTGGAGCTTCCTGCAGTTCTAGTGAGAAGTCGTGACCAGTGAGGTCCAATTAGAAGTCACGTGTGGATGGATTTCCACCAACGACAATAGTTGGGGTCGCGCTAAAATCACGAATTGGTAGAAGTTAGAATTCATGAGCCATTGAATCGGGTCCCAGTGGCTGAATGGTATACGAGCTTGCCTTGTAACCGGAAGGTCCCGGGTTCGAATCCCAGTGGGTGCGTACTGCCGATGATTCCCAAACTAGGATGAAACAGCAGCTGTCCAGTACTCCCTGGTTTTCAATGGTTCTCTAACTGATATCAGTCCGTGATCAACTCGTAAAACATAACTAATCCTTACAAACCAAACTACAGAAGATTATTCTGATGCTCGCTAGTGACTTGCTACAGGTTGGAGCTTCCTGCAGTTCTAGTGAGAAGTCGTGACCAGTGAGGTCCAATTAGAAGTCACGTGTGGATGGATTTCCACCAACGACAATAGTTGGGGTCGCGCTAAAATCACGAATTGGTAGAAGTTAGAATTCATGAGCCATTGAATCGGGTCCCAGTGGCTGAATGGTATACGAGCTTGCCTTGTAACCGGAAGGTCCCGGGTTCGAATCCCAGTGGGTGCGTACTGCCGATGATTCCCAAACTAGGATGAAACAGCAGCTGTCCAGTACTCCCTGGTTTTCAATGGTTCTCTAACTGATATCAGTCCGTGATCAACTCGTAAAACATAACTAATCCTTACAAACCAAACTACAGAAGATTATTCTGATGCTCGCTAGTGACTTGCTACAGGTTGGAGCTTCCTGCAGTTCTAGTGAGAAGTCGTGACCAGTGAGGTCCAATTAGAAGTCACGTGTGGATGGATTTCCACCAACGACAATAGTTGGGGTCGCGCTAAAATCACGAATTGGTAGAAGTTAGAATTCATGAGCCATTGAATCGGGTCCCAGTGGCTGAATGGTATACGAGCTTGCCTTGTAACCGGAAGGTCCCGGGTTCGAATCCCAGTGGGTGCGTACTGCCGATGATTCCCAAACTAGGATGAAACAGCAGCTGTCCAGTACTCCCTGGTTTTCAATGGTTCTCTAACTGATATCAGTCCGTGATCAACTCGTAAAACATAACTAATCCTTACAAACCAAACTACAGAAGATTATTCTGATGCTCGCTAGTGACTTGCTACAGGTTGGAGCTTCCTGCAGTTCTAGTGAGAAGTCGTGACCAGTGAGGTCCAATTAGAAGTCACGTGTGGATGGATTTCCACCAACGACAATAGTTGGGGTCGCGCTAAAATCACGAATTGGTAGAAGTTAGAATTCATGAGCCATTGAATCGGGTCCCAGTGGCTGAATGGTATACGAGCTTGCCTTGTAACCGGAAGGTCCCGGGTTCGAATCCCAGTGGGTGCGTACTGCCGATGATTCCCAAACTAGGATGAAACAGCAGCTGTCCAGTACTCCCTGGTTTTCAATGGTTCTCTAACTGATATCAGTCCGTGATCAACTCGTAAAACATAACTAATCCTTACAAACCAAACTACAGAAGATTATTCTGATGCTCGCTAGTGACTTGCTACAGGTTGGAGCTTCCTGCAGTTCTAGTGAGAAGTCGTGACCAGTGAGGTCCAATTAGAAGTCACGTGTGGATGGATTTCCACCAACGACAATAGTTGGGGTTGCGCTAAAATCACGAATTGGTAGAAGTTAGAATTCATGAGCCATTGAATCGGGTCCCAGTGGCTGAATGGTATACGAGCTTGCCTTGTAACCGGAAGGTCCCGGGTTCGAATCCCAGTGGGTGCGTACTGCCGATGATTCCCAAACTAGGATGAAACAGCAGCTGTCCAGTACTCCCTGGTTTTCAATGGTTCTCTAACTGATATCAGTCCGTGATCAACTCGTAAAACATAACTAATCCTTACAAACCAAACTACAGAAGATTATTCTGATGCTCGCTAGTGACTTGCTACAGGTTGGAGCTTCCTGCAGTTCTAGTGAGAAGTCGTGACCAGTGAGGTCCAATTAGAAGTCACGTGTGGATGGATTTCCACCAACGACAATAGTTGGGGTCGCGCTAAAATCACGAATTGGTAGAAGTTAGAATTCATGAGCCATTGAATCGGGTCCCAGTGGCTGAATGGTATACGAGCTTGCCTTGTAACCGGAAGGTCCCGGGTTCGAATCCCAGTGGGTGCGTACTGCCGATGATTCCCAAACTAGGATGAAACAGCAGCTGTCCAGTACTCCCTGGTTTTCAATGGTTCTCTAACTGATATCAGTCCGTGATCAACTCGTAAAACATAACTAATCCTTACAAACCAAACTACAGAAGATTATTCTGATGCTCGCTAGTGACTTGCTACAGGTTGGAGCTTCCTGCAGTTCTAGTGAGAAGTCGTGACCAGTGAGGTCCAATTAGAAGTCACGTGTGGATGGATTTCCACCAACGACAATAGTTGGGGTCGCGCTAAAATCACGAATTGGTAGAAGTTAGAATTCATGAGCCATTGAATCGGGTCCCAGTGGCTGAATGGTATACGAGCTTGCCTTGTAACCGGAAGGTCCCGGGTTCGAATCCCAGTGGGTGCGTACTGCCGATGATTCCCAAACTAGGATGAAACAGCAGCTGTCCAGTACTCCCTGGTTTTCAATGGTTCTCTAACTGATATCAGTCCGTGATCAACTCGTAAAACATAACTAATCCTTACAAACCAAACTACAGAAGATTATTCTGATGCTCGCTAGTGACTTGCTACAGGTTGGAGCTTCCTGCAGTTCTAGTGAGAAGTCGTGACCAGTGAGGTCCAATTAGAAGTCACGTGTGGATGGATTTCCACCAACGACAATAGTTGGGGTCGCGCTAAAATCACGAATTGGTAGAAGTTAGAATTCATGAGCCATTGAATCGGGTCCCAGTGGCTGAATGGTATACGAGCTTGCCTTGTAACCGGAAGGTCCCGGGTTCGAATCCCAGTGGGTGCGTACTGCCGATGATTCCCAAACTAGGATGAAACAGCAGCTGTCCAGTACTCCCTGGTTTTCAATGGTTCTCTAACTGATATCAGTCCGTGATCAACTCGTAAAACATAACTAATCCTTACAAACCAAACTACAGAAGATTATTCTGATGCTCGCTAGTGACTTGCTACAGGTTGGAGCTTCCTGCAGTTCTAGTGAGAAGTCGTGACCAGTGAGGTCCAATTAGAAGTCACGTGTGGATGGATTTCCACCAACGACAATAGTTGGGGTCGCGCTAAAATCACGAATTGGTAGAAGTTAGAATTCATGAGCCATTGAATCGGGTCCCAGTGGCTGAATGGTATACGAGCTTGCCTTGTAACCGGAAGGTCCCGGGTTCGAATCCCAGTGGGTGCGTACTGCCGATGATTCCCAAACTAGGATGAAACAGCAGCTGTCCAGTACTCCCTGGTTTTCAATGGTTCTCTAACTGATATCAGTCCGTGATCAACTCGTAAAACATAACTAATCCTTACAAACCAAACTACAGAAGATTATTCTGATGCTCGCTAGTGACTTGCTACAGGTTGGAGCTTCCTGCAGTTCTAGTGAGAAGTCGTGACCAGTGAGGTCCAATTAGAAGTCACGTGTGGATGGATTTCCACCAACGACAATAGTTGGGGTCGCGCTAAAATCACGAATTGGTAGAAGTTAGAATTCATGAGCCATTGAATCGGGTCCCAGTGGCTGAATGGTATACGAGCTTGCCTTGTAACCGGAAGGTCCCGGGTTCGAATCCCAGTGGGTGCGTACTGCCGATGATTCCCAAACTAGGATGAAACAGCAGCTGTCCAGTACTCCCTGGTTTTCAATGGTTCTCTAACTGATATCAGTCCGTGATCAACTCGTAAAACATAACTAATCCTTACAAACCAAACTACAGAAGATTATTCTGATGCTCGCTAGTGACTTGCTACAGGTTGGAGCTTCCTGCAGTTCTAGTGAGAAGTCGTGACCAGTGAGGTCCAATTAGAAGTCACGTGTGGATGGATTTCCACCAACGACAATAGTTGGGGTCGCGCTAAAATCACGAATTGGTAGAAGTTAGAATTCATGAGCCATTGAATCGGGTCCCAGTGGCTGAATGGTATACGAGCTTGCCTTGTAACCGGAAGGTCCCGGGTTCGAATCCCAGTGGGTGCGTACTGCCGATGATTCCCAAACTAGGATGAAACAGCAGCTGTCCAGTACTCCCTGGTTTTCAATGGTTCTCTAACTGATATCAGTCCGTGATCAACTCGTAAAACATAACTAATCCTTACAAACCAAATTACAGAAGAAGAACTTATCGACAGGAAATATCACAACGTAACATTCCTGCTGAGAATCTGTGAAAATGTGTTGATTGTTGAATTGAAAGGCGGAAAAGATCCAGCTTCAGGAG
Organism: Trichobilharzia szidati; assembly: GCA_944472155.2. Lineage (NCBI taxonomy): Eukaryota > Metazoa > Platyhelminthes > Trematoda > Strigeidida > Schistosomatidae > Trichobilharzia > Trichobilharzia szidati. The sequence goes on along the minus strand of OX235279.1, from coordinate 17,987,912 downwards.
CGGAATAGTAAAACTTACTGAAATCCCCGTGAAGATTAGTGACTCTTCAATTCTGATCATACGTTATGTATTGCGAGTGTGATTTCTTCATGTGGACGCCGTCACATGAATTCTGCTTACTATCTGGATTGAAGTGTTTCTGCAGATCAACAGATTCCATTACACGTATCAGATTCCACTGATTCATTTTATGAGTCAATCAACATCATGAGACGTTGTCTTACTCTCCGATTACAACACTCACAGTTTTCCACAAAGGAATAATGGAAACGTGATTATTGTAATCAACCAATTTCAACAAAAACTATGAGGTCCTGTTGTGTTAAAAATAAGGGAACTGAAAGTCAGTTCACATAAGAAGACGGTCAAATGTGCATACAATCACATAGTCGTCGTCACTCCGTTGACATTCGCAGCAGTAATTGTTCGTGACCAGTTTCTTCAAAAGATGGTATATTTGTGGTTGATTCTTTTCCGATATTTGTCCGTTGTCATTCTTTCTTTCGTTTTCAACTCTACACTACTTCACACTAGTAAGTAGGATGAGTTATCCTTGTTAACTCGTCACCATGACTTCGTTTGCTATCTTGGGTGTGATCGAGTGTGGTTAGTATTGGAATTCGTGGTGGAGGGTTTCGCATTGAGCTGTCATCGTTGCAAACGAAGTCATGGTTACGAGTTAACAAAGATAACTCATCCTACTCACTAGTGTCAAGTAGTGTAGAGTTGAAGACGAAAGAAAGAATGACAACGGACAAATATCGGAAAAGAACCAACACTCGTTTTGTGATACTCTCGTCTCCCTCTTGGGCTTACATGTTGTGTTGTCTCACAGGGATCCTACATTTACTCTTTGTCACAGCCTATTCCACAATTGATCGTTTCAACAGTCTTGCAGAAGACATCACACACAGTGCGCCACTTACACAACTCCTACCTACTGACAGACTACATTACATATATGAACATCACTGTTTACCAACGTCTCTCTTGTAGAAGCTCTCGACTGCATATGTGATCAACTCGTAGAAATGAAAATAGAAATTGGGATCACACCAGATTAATTGAAAGAATTACATTAATGCACTATGAACGTCCAATTTGTATTTAATAAGGAGTTTTACCGCCAAATAGATGCGGATGCTATGGGTTCTCCCCTTGGTTCCTTATTAGCTGACATATTTCTCTCTAAATTGGAAAATGGTCCTTTAAAAGAGATACTAAACAAACTCGATTATTATTGTCGATGTGTTGACGATAACCTTATCATTTTTAACAATTATCTGGATAGACAACACCTTATCCAAGTCTTCAATAAGGTATACCCAGCTATCAAATTCACTTTTGAAGAGGAACTCCTATATAGTATTCCATTTCTGGATATCCTTCTTACAAAAAGAGAGAAACATCTATAGGATAGCGACGTGGAATGGACAATACACCCACTTCCATGGTTTCATACTTATACAATATAAGCGCAACCGAATTCGTTGTCTTAGTCATAGAATTAGACGCATATGCACCGATGATTGTATTGAAGATGAAATAAAAAATCTTACAAACGCCTTGCTACAAAGCGACTATCCTACCAACTTTGTGAAGAAGTATATCTGTGAAACGTCACATAAAACTAAGCGAGACACAGTAAGTAAGAAAAAGCTTTACTTAAGTGTACAATTCAAAGGCGATATATCCAGAGATATATATTGAACTGTAGATTAACGAGATCAATTGAAAGAACTTTTAATGCCGCAAAACTGCATGTCAGTTTCTCAACCAAACTAATATTGACACTGTGCATTAAAGATAGATTACCCAAAATGGCGGCGTCAATGCGTGTATATAAATTCAACTGCTCCTGTGGAGCTAGTTATATTGATCGTACCCAAAGGAGTTTATCTTTACGCACTCGTGAACATATTCCTGTTTGGCTTAGGAAAAGAGCAACCAAATCATTACATAGTGGAATTCTGTCTCATCTAGTGGATAGCAAACACAGCATCAAAGTAGATGAGTCATTTACAATTGTGTATCGATTACGGAACAATCTCCCCAAAGGCACATGGTTACGCCTCCTAGCCATAGCTGAGGCTATAGTGATTGATAGAGAGAGACCAGACCTATGTGTACAGAAGAAACTTATTCACTCTCTCTGTCTACCCTGACCCACTATAAGGTCACCAGGATCATAATTTTCGTATTATTATTATTATTATCAGTATTATCATTTTGTGATATCATGTCCCTATTATCCATTTCTCCACCCTGTTTATTTCACCCCAATGTTACCCTTAATTTTTGTCAACCTTTGTAATTTTATACTAAGCCTACCAATTCTGTAAAATCTTATTACAATTTACAATTTAGCCTCTTCATTTTATCACTAGACATTATCGGTCAGCCCTCACATTCAGTGTCCCCTTTGTTAATTTGTGTTTGTATGTATTTTGTGGTTATGATTCCACTGACACTTGTATTCTGTTGACTAGAAAACAGCACTATATCACCCAATTGTTCATTCATACTTCATCACATTTTTCTGACTATACACCCTATACAAATTTGATTGACAATGTTAACTAACGGACTATCATCTCATCTTACGCATGCGCCACAATACAGTTTCTGATATTATATTTTCATTTGCCTTAATTGGCTTTATGTGTACTCTATTATTTATGGATTTATAACTGTAGAGCCTGAAAAAGAAGAAGTTATCGAAAACAACTGTTCGCTCGAAATCTTGTTTTAATCTACATGAACTTGGATTTCAAGGGAGATTTAGCAAGCGATATTCTCAAGAGCAGGATCACATCATCTCTGAGAAGAACATTCTTTGCAGCAACGCTAAGAATAGTGTTCTCCAGTCGCCCACTAATCTGCAGAAGCCTCAAGGACAAGATCCCGCATCTGGCCACTTCTATGTGCATATACCAGTTCACCTGCTGCTGTGGAGCCAGGTACATCGGTCGTTCGACGCGCATCCTGTCCAAGAGGATTCAAGAACACTATCCAGCATGGTTGCGAAAAGGCAATACTGGTGCAATAAGGAATGCGATAATTGAACACCTGGTCAGCACTGATCATTGCATTTCAACGAACGCCTCCTTCAAAGTAATCTACCGAGTCAAGAACAACATGTCAAAGGCAATACGGTTTCGTCTCCTTTGTATCGCTGAAGCTCTAGCCATTCACATGGAAAAACCGGAGCTGTGCATACAAAAGAAGATTACTCAACCACTTCTACTCTCATGGTAACAATGTTTTGATTTTTTGATTTTTATTTCATTTTATTTTATTTTGATAACTTAATTTTGTTTCTTTGCCTGTTCCTTAGTTGCTTATAATTCTTGTATTCACTTAGATCTCTTACATAGTTTCGTATTATCTACTTTGTTTCTATCTGCATCCTGAGTAAAACTCACTCATCAAAATATTCATATTATTATTGCATAACTTCTTTTAACAACTGTTTGTGACGACTCATCACCTTTGTTACTATCCTAGCACTTAATTGCCTTGACTTATATTACCAACCTTTACCTGTTTAGTTAAAATAAACTTAAGCAATTGTAATTCTTGTATCCTTTTAGATCTCTTACATAATTTCTACTTTGTTTCTATGTGCATCCTGAGTAAAACTCACTATTATTATTACAACTGTTTGTGACAACTCATCACCTTTGTTACTGCCCTAGTTTCACTTAATTTTCTTGACCTGTATTACCAACCTTCACTTGTTTAGTTAAAATTAACCTTAACCAATTGTAACTTTGTTTCACAAACTTAATGTACACATACATACAAAACAATGCATATATATTTGCGAATGTACAGCTAAGAAGATGAATTCGCCGAAAAGAGACTCTTCGCTGATCTACGTGTTTTGTTTTCATTAATGTAAGTGTCTCAATAGTAATTAATGGAGGCGATTAATCTGTGCAACAGAACATTATCTCAAACATCTTCGGACTCGTCAGTTGGGTCTCCTTGTGACAAAAGAAAACATCTATTTGAAGTGGTGGAACGTCCGTACCATGTCCTTGACTTGTAGAAATGACCAGATTGAAAACAGGATGAAAGCATACTGCGAATATGCGAAATCAGATGGAATGGAACTGGCCTCACAAAATTGTCAACGGCAGATTCGACGATCTACTCCGGTCACCCAGAACACAGCCACATGCACACTGAGGCAGTGAGTGTCTATCATGTTGTCAGTAATGGCAACGAAGGCACTGGTGCAATCGGAGGCGGTCTCCTCCAAGATAATGACAGCTCGTCTCAATCCAAAAGCAAAGAAAGTGTCAGTTATGCAATGCTATGCACCCACAAATAACGCAGACGTCGAAAATGAAGAAGAGTTCTGCAGACAACTACAGGCAACAATATAAAATGCTCCAGTCAGTGACAACAAAATACTACATTCCATCTCCTCACAAAGACTTTTTCTTTTGTTGGAAATAGACACATCGTGATGAAGATTTTGAAGTAACTTTGTTTACAGGGTGGGCTCACTAGCCTCATGCCTGAGAAGGTGGTTGGTACATTCATATATAGTTTTTATAGGAGCAACTTTCTGTGCTGCTCCTCTCAAAATCAGGAAAACATGGAATAAAGCAATCAGGACAACACCAGCAAAGGTAAAATTATTTACAACAGGAAGGATGGCAAGAAAAATAACAGCAAAATAAACTGTTGCAGTAGTTTCACTGTCGAAACAGTTAACAAACATGATATCAAAATTATAGACTCACTGACTCGAGTTGAATTGAGTATGCTAGTCCAAGAAACCTGCTACAGAAACTTCAGCACGATGAACCTCCTTGAGACAAAAAAAAGTCTGTGTGGGGACATGTAATGTCCACACCATGTACGAGATTGGCAAAGCTGCCCAGAATTCAAGTACTGGGAATATGTGAAAGCATATGGAACGGGAATGGACTCACCAAATTGTCAACAGGTGAGTCAGTGATCTACTCCGGTCACCCGGAAGGTAACAACTCGAACACTGAGGGCGTGGCTATCATCATGTCACCAACGGCAACGAAGGCTCTGATGCAATGGGAGGCGATCTCGCCCAGGATAATAACCGCCAGATTCAACTCCAAAGGAAGGAAAGTGTCAATTATACAATGCTATGCACCGACAAACAACGCACACCTCGAAACGAAAGAAGAATTCTACAGACAACTACAGGCAACAATGGACAATACTCTAGCTGGAGGCATTAAAATACTAATGGAAGACATGAACGCCAAACTGGGATCAAACAACACAGGGAGGGAACTCATCATGGGTAGAGAAGCTCTCGGAGAAATGAATGAAAACGGAGAACTCTTCGCCGACTTCTGCGACTTCAATGAACTAGGGATTGGTGGCAGCGTATGCAAACACAAGGATATCCACAAGGCTACATGGGTGTCACCAGATGGGCGAACCAAAAACCAAATCGACTTCATCTCAATCTCAAGGAAGTGGAGGCGCAGCCGGCTGGACACAAAAGTAAGAGCAGACATTGGCTCAGACCACTATCTCGTACAAGGGACAATCCAAATCAAATTAAAAGCTTTCAGAGAATCAGGAGCTGCAGATAGACCACAAGCCAAGTTCAGCACTCAGAAGCTGAAGGACAGGGACACAAAAGACATCTTCACTGCAAGCATAAAAGGCAAAGCCGAGACACAAATCAACACTGGCGAAGAGGTCAGCGTCGAAAAGCACTGGAACAACTTGAAAACAGTGTGGAGTGAAACCTGCATGGAAGTTCTAGGCAGAAAGAAGAGACAGGACAAACAGTGGCTCACTACGGACACTTGGAGACTGATAGAAGAGAGAGGGATGGTGAAACAAAAGATTCTCCAGTGCACCGATGAGCAACAAAAACAGGATTTGAATGCAAGATACAAGACACTGAACAAAAGAGTAAAGAAGAGTGCCAGAGAAGAGAAAAGAAAGTACTATGAAACCATGGCAAGTGTGGCAGAACAAGCTGCAGGCAAAGGAGACCTCGCAACACTCTACCAAACAACTAGGTACCTATCGGGCAAACGTTTGACACAAATCAGGCCGGTGAAGGATGACAACGGAAAGTCACTCACCAAAGAAGTGGAGCCAAGGAAACACTGGGCTGAACACTTCAAAAGACTCCTAAATCGACCACCACCGACAGCGCGCCTATAATACCTACAACGGAGACAGAGCTACCAGTGAACACCGAACCCCGACGAAATCAGAAGTCCTGAAGGCAATCAAGATGCTAAAAGCTGGAAAAGCAGCAGGACCAGATGGAATCCCAGCAGAAGCACTGAAAGTGGACCCAGAGACAACAGCGGACTTGATGACGCCACTACTGGAGAAGGTGTGGAAAGAAGGTAAAGTACCCGAGGATTGGAAGGAAGGATGCTTATTCAACCTACCAAAGAAAGGAGACTTAATTCAATGTAATAACTGGCGCGGAATTATGCTCTTGTCCATCCCAAGCAAAATACTAAGTCACATCATCCTGGAGAGAGAATCAAACATGCCAACCTGGATGAAAACTTCGACCGGAACAGGCTAGCTGGATTCAGGAGAAACAAGTCATGCATTGATCAGATCGCCACATTACGGATCATCATTGAACAAAGCCTGCCTGGAATGGCAGTCACCTCTCTATCTCGCTCAACTTCATCGACTTTGAAAAGGCCTTCGACAGCGCAGCGTCGATCGAGAGGTGATTTGGAAACTACTTCGCTACTACGGGGTGCCACCGACAATTATATACATCTCATCCAACAGTTAGCTGTACGACAATGCTGCATACCAAGAAGTAATCCACAACGGGAAACTTACGGAACCCTTCGAAGTGAGGATAGGAGTAAGACAAGGCTGCCTACTATCGCGAGCGAATTCCATGTTCATTAATGACATGTCCCAGGAAGCTCAACGAATGGACGCCAATCTGGCATTTAGACATGTTAAGTGTCAAACCATGGGTTGTTAACCGCTCAGAAACTATCTGTAAATGCGTACGGTGGGTAGCTTCATCTGGGCTAGCCACAAGGATATCGTCGAGATAGGCATACGCGCAATCCAATCCACGCAAAACATCGTGAATGAAACGCTGGAATGTTTGTGCAGCGTTGCGGTGACCGAACGGTATTCGAAGGAATTCGAAAAGACCAAAAGGGGTGATCACTTCCGTTTTAGGAATATCGTCGGGATGAACTGGGATCTGATGATAGGCTCTTGTTAAGTCAAGTTTGCTGAATACCATGGCACCTTTGAGGGAAGATGTAAGGTCATGTATATGGGGCACAAGGTAGCGATCTGTCACGGTCTGCGCATTAAGTCTGTGGTAGTCCCCACAAGGCCTCTAGTCGATCCCGTTATTTTTAGGCGCCACATGTAAAGGGGAAGACCACGGGCTGCTGGATGGACGGATTATCCTCATGTCTAACATATGTTCGAACTCGGCCTTTACGGCTTGTAGCTTTTCTGGGGACAATCACCGTGGCCTTGCGAATACAGGTTGACCAGTTGTCACAATATGATGAGTGACATCTAAGTTTGATGACCCTACGTCAGAGGAGTCCTTATTCTGAGTGGGACTAGCGGTTACGGCAGCCGAAATATTCATGCTGGATGTAGTAGTCTCCACTACTCTATCGGCTGCCTGAGCTAGTTCGGATAAGGGGAATGGTTGATTGCAGCTAAAATGGTCTGAATCGCCTGTGGCAATCGTTGTAACCACAGCTGTTTTAAAAAGCGTCGTTTATTTTGAAGTCGGCCACTAACTATCTCATCTGACATAACAGTTGAGTGGGCTTTCTATCACCCAGCTGAACATCTCTGAAAAGTTCCTGCACTTTCTGTTGGTCGGTAAGTGCAACGCACTTAATTAGCGCCTGCTTGAGACGTTCATACAAGTCAGGGGATGGGTCCGCGAGGACATCAGATACTTCTTCCATGACGTTCTCAGGAAGACTCACGATAACCAGGTTCACCTTTGTCTCTTGTGAGTGTATATGTCGGAGGGCGAACATAGTTTCAATGTGGCCGAACGATGCAACAGGACTATGTGTCCAGAAGGTAGGGAGTTGCAAGGTGATCGCCATTTGTGCGGCGGAACTGTTGTCGGCCATCTTGCGAACAAGACGATATATTAATAGAATGATAACAACAAAAATGATAACAAAAAATATGAGTAAAAACAAGGCAAGTAAAATTTTATAACTCTGTGTGAAAAACAAATTGCCAATATGAAAAAATACTATTTACATGTTAAGCTACTATGCAGGCAAACGGTGAAAACACGGGCTCACCACTTGTAAGAGTTAGACTTGGGTTAACTTAGACCTTAATTAGCCACTCTTACAAAAACTTATCCACCGCTTTATGACCTTAATTGTACTCTGCCTAATGTGCAAATACTAACGAACTGAATCAAGGTAAAAAGACTTGAGATGACTAGCGTGACTGGAACAGAGTTATATTTACACAAAAGCGATATGAGATTTGATAAAGAATAAGAGGGTATACACTTATCTGCAGTCGAGATGGTGGTAAGCTCGGAGAGTGTGCCGGATGAAAGCACAACGAGAGAGCGAAACCAAAACCGTACAAAAGATTCACGAATCGAAAGAGGAAGTGTGCTAAAGGTCAGGTGAGTGCGTTCAAACAAAGTTCGAAGGTTCAATGTACACTACAGTTTCATTTAAGGTACTGCACATTGAGACTTTTATTCAATTTCTGAATTACGAATGCATTCGCCACCTTCTATTTTCAATCTCTATGGAGAAATATGCCTTTCAGTAGTCACGTGTTACTCAGTTGACGCAGTGTGTAGGCGATTTACTTCAGGATTTCGGAATCACGTAGTCTACGTAGCCAGATACTTCTCTCTCGACCACGATGGTAACCGCGAAACAATTTTATCACGATGTGTTCCCCATTTATAGAGAGGACCAGTAGTTCAGCGAAGAGTTTATTTCCGGTGATTTCATTTTCAAAGCTGTACAATCACAAATCTATACATGGTTACTTTGTATATGTGTGGACATTCAAATTGAAACAAGTGATTCAGCGAAGAGACTCTTTCAACGAATCTATTATCAAGGTGTACAATAGTATATACGTGGTGTGTCAAAATTTGTCATGCGAAAATACAATAAGTGTGATTTTTGTGGAGTCAGGTTATACAAAATGCGTTCAGAGGAATTGGATGTTGATATGAGAGTGTAGTAAAAGAGGTGGTGAATTGTCATATAGAGACAAAATATCATACGGTTTACGAAGGAGATTTAAGTAGTTAGAAAAAACGAGCAAAAGTAAAGTCAAATGATCAGAGTTGTCACCATGAGAGTAGAAGTGGCTGAATAATTTTATTTTGTATGCACAGTTCTGGTTCTTCTAAGTGAATGGCTTGGGCTTCTGCAACGCGAAGAAGACAGAAAGTTATGGTCTTTTGCGGGTTGTTCTTCACTGTGTACATCATTGTGAAGGAGGTGTGTGGAGAAAGTAACAATATGATTGTACTCGATTTCGTTGAAATTTTGTTGTTGATGTGGAAACTAGAGACATTGTACATGAATTAAGTTCAAAACGATTCATGTTGCAATATAGACAACCTCCGAGTACAATCGAAAATGCAGTGCACTGTTGGTCGCTTCCTCTTCTCACTATACTATACTGTCTATACTGTCTACTTGCTTCACTCACAAACATGTTGTATACCTTGGATTTGAGCAGGAACGTGTTATCCTCATTCGAAGACTATTCTACATCCGGTACACAGCTCTTACCAGTATACACGACTCCAGCTGTGAGCGCTTCCGTGGATTATATCAATAATTTGTAGCCGTGGAATTGAACTGTATATCCAAGTAACCGTTTAATTAATATAACTCATTACTATATTCTCTATAATATACTGTTACACTATCATCTCATTTACTTGGATTTTTGTTCACACACTTCACATACAAATTAATTGGTGAGTCCAAACGAACAATCCAGCTTTATGAACTCTACATTTATATTGTTATCATTTTCATTTTTGACTGCACATTCTATATATTTATATATCTGTGAACCTGTATATTAAAGTGATACTCATGTCTTCACCCACCCATTCCATTGCTGCACCTGAGACTGACGAGGCACACGATTCAACAATCAACGCAATAGCCGACCTGTGACCATCTCCGTTTGGTATCGCTGAGCCTCGGATTTGTTTCGCCATCACAGAAACCCTTTTTGCTGGTCGAGTTACCAAGGTACAGATTGCAAAGTATGGAGTGTCTTAGTGGCACTTCCCACAGTGATTCTCGAAGACATTAGTGATTTAATAGACAGCACTCCTGCAGACCACCAACAATATGATCGATCCAATGCAGTTTCGATCCAAAGAAGCAGTATTTCCTATGATAAATGGATCCAGCAATTACTCACTGCATATGAGTTAGGCTCACACGCGCCATCTCAGCTTGTCATGCATATGCGTCAACTACTTAATCCACACAAGGTTGACGAAGTGGTCTTACGACAGATATGGTTGCGGATGCTTCCACGGCATATCCGACACATTTTCATTATCTCCTACAAATCCGTTCACCTAGATTCACCAAGTGAGCTTTCAGACAGAATTCTATATGTAATGCCTGACACCAGTATCTACAATGCATCAACAAGTAATGAGTTACCAGAACAGTATGCGCCTGATGCGGACACACCTGTATTATCAAAGATTTCGGCATTGGGAAATAAGATGGAGAAGCTAGAAACTGAGATTTCAAGCTTACGTGCACGACATAGTAGTAGATCACGGTCTAGGTCGAGGCAACGTCAACAGTCTTTCTCAAGACAGCGGATCACAACATCTAATACTCGGAATATTTGCTGATACGATGAAAAGTTAGGAAATGGAGCTATTCGGTGTTAAGAAGCGTGCATAAGTTAGTGAATATCTTTCAGGAAATAGTTATGCAACATTCGGTTTTATCCCACATTCATAACTAGGATGCATACTGTGTCACCAGAATGTATGATTTTGCAACACGTTTAAACGCAATCAAATAGCTATTTTTCATGAACTCCAAACAAATGAACCTGACAATTAGCGTATCCTAGCTTCTCTTGTTTTCCTGTCAGATCACCATTCAAAATCCTCTTTCCATTATTCCGTGTTTCTTTCGAAGCAACATGACTGTAACTAGGTTCCCAATATTCACAGTAATTGCCTCTCTTCAGAAATTATGTTGGCGATTTGTGAATTGTCGTTTTACAGAGACTTCGTCACACTGAATCCGTACAAATTGGGAGTTCAACTGCAATATCTGATTTCCAAGGTGGCTAATGTATTTCCTTCTCTTTTCTTCGAATGTGTCGACGAGTGACATGGTTGATCATCAAACACGAAACATCAAACACGTTCCCTCACCATTTGGATTCAAATCTGTGGTCAGGTGTTAGTCACTAATTACAGTGACTAGCACACTTATAACTGTTATCCTCCTCATCACTGACACCAAATAGATACATCTGAATGAGGACATGCTGGATGATATCTAGATATGCTGAAATGTCTGTAGAATACGATTGCATGAACAGTGTATAACAAGCAGTGCCCAATCGTTGTGGAGTGAACACAGGAACCCGTTGATTGTATAGCTCTTCGAAGCATTGTATAGAGACACACTGACAGGAAACGCTGCAAAGACAGCTAGTAGTCGTCTTTTTGCGTGTAACTTATACGTGGTTCTGTTCGACAAAGAATGAAATGTCTGGAACTGAAATTCACCTCAACAGTTTCGTTAGTCAGGTATGCAGGATGGAGATATTTCAAGTAGAAAAGAAGTAGGGCAGTGCAAAATAAGTTAACCGAAATCCATCCGTGGAGAGAACGTAGGAATCAAGTCAAATATTCAGAAAAAGGTGCCATCGCCTGTCTGTTCACAACAATCCAACACCAACAATTCCAGAGGATAGACGAAGATAAAAATCTCTCTGATTAACTAAAAATAACACATTATCAATGTGTTTTACAACCACAAACGGAAGCAGTGAGATTATAGATCTGACAAGATATAGAAACAATTATTCAGTTTGAAGTGAACTAATTACATGCGAATGTCTCAACAATGATAAATCATCCAAACGTCGAGTGACGCGTAATCTGAAAATCACAGGATTTTTGAAGAATATGGCTGTGTGCTAAACATGAAATAATGAAATGTTATATACAAACTTCAACTCGTCTGGCGACTGTCGATGAATGCCATCCAAAACAGAGTCAATGTGCATCAACAAGGAGAAGAGCAAAGCTGTATCGTCAGCGATACACGTGTCGATGTAAATAGTGCGCGAATGCCAGACACGGAATAAACGGTTACGAATACACAATGTTCAACAGTGACGGGTACATAAATGAAGCATATTCTGCAGATAATGTCTAAGTATACGAAAATAACTACCATACATCGAATAGATCAGTAATGCATTAGGTGAGCGAAACTTCGATAGCAAACGAAGTCATGGTTACGAGTTAACAAAGATAACTCATCCTACTCACTAGTGTCAAGTAGTGTAGAGTTGGAGACGAAAGAAAGAATGACAACGGACAAATATCGGAAAAGAATCAACACTGGTTTTGTGTTACTCTCGTCTCCCTCTTGTGCTTATATGTTGTGTTGTCTCACAGGGATCCTACATTTGCTCTTTGTCACATCCTATTCCACACTCGATGTTTTCAACAGTCTTACAGAAGACATCACACACAGTGCGCCACTTACACAACTCCTACCTACTGACCGACAACATCAAGTTTGCATAATTACCGCACCTGCGATTAATTCACAATCAGGGACCTTATGTTTTTGGGTGTTTGCATGCATATCTGAGCGCTTGCTTCCCATATATATATTTTGTGTGGTTATAATGAAAAAAATTACAGTAATAACATTCAGAATTTGTCCG